>BGPR01019726.1:0-14681 GCA_013235015.1 Araneus ventricosus
TTCTGTAAACTGACTGTTTTTATGAATTTGAATTTTGTGAAGGGGCCGTTTTCATGAAGTGGAATTTTGTGAAGGGGCCGCAAAACGGCCCCAATTTTCGCCTGGATTCACCCATGTATACCCTACTGCAAAAATGACTTGTTTCTATATGCCTAACCTACCCTTTCATTTTTGTCAGATATTTTTGAAACACCCTGTATTTGCTTCTTTGAAGCTTTCTTGTAAACTGCCAATAATGCTTCGGGTTGCTGAATATTTCTTTACGGCAGTCAGTGGCATACATTTATTCAAATTCCTTATAACGTAATCCTGCAGGATTGTTGCATTTGGGAACATGAAATGTGTACCTGAGAGGTAAACTCTCTTAAGTCCAATTTTGGTGATTTTGATGTTTTTTTATCGTATTTCCATTATTCCTACAGCATCTTCGGATGGACAAAATCAATGGATCTCTCAAAAAATAAATTGTGCATCGCAATACATTGCGCTCTGGAACTTCTTTTGGCTCTGATGTAAAATATAAAAAATGTAACTTAAGATAATTTACCTGTGAAGTACAGACATAAACTTCAAAAACTGCTCGTTTCAAAAATAAACTAAAACCAACTTTGTGTAACTTTTACCATAATTCCTCCTCCACATTTTGGAATACTGATGGACGGGTGAAGTAACATGCGAAGAGCGAATTTTTGCTAGCCTTTTTCTTAAATAGAGTGCAAGGAAACAAAAGTGAAAAAATATGTATTTTCCGAGAAAGAATTAATCAGATGAAATTTGTAATTCAAAACAGAACTTGTTTACTTCAAGCAATACATGCATCCATTTTTAATGCATCTCCGTCGCTTCTTTCCAGTCTCTATCGGCCAGAAAGGAACAGATTTCCATACGATGATTTCATAAAATATACGAAAGAATACATTATGCGTCTTCCAAATGAAATGAAAATAGAATCGGTCGGTGGAATGCTGGTTCGCTCATATAGACAGTGAATTAAACAAAATTCTTTATGTTTACAAAAGAAGGCACAAATATGTGGAGTAAAAAGATTGTTGTCTGGAATGTGTTCGGGATTTGGGATTTAAAAAAAATTATATATCTTCCTAATATTCAATGTATGCTATAGAAAAGCTAAATAACTTTACAGATACCAATTATGTCACTTGATAATTATGGTTGTGATGGTAACGAATCGGGAATATCTCAAACAATTTTTATAACGATAGTAAATATATGAATTGAAATATATTACTAATAAGTAATTTAGAAATGTATGCTTTATATTTTTAAAGTCGCCATAGTGCCCTTGAGTCATTATTTGTTATTTGTAAAATTATAAATAATGATGAATTATTTAATGTTCCTACAGATCCCGAACAATAGTCGCCAAAGCGGGCAAGTTGAAATATAGTAATAATAATTTACAAAATGTATGAATTGAATATTTTAAGTCATCGTGTCATTATTTGTCGTTCCTTTATCAGTGGTGTGCGGTGTTCTGAAATCTACTGAAGAACTCGAGCTTTTAGTATACATAATAAGCACAATATCGCTCATGCAAAGTTTGCAAATATATGTAGGAAATTACCCGTAAAGTATAATTTAATCACTGTAAGAAGTGTACGAGCTAGATTAATTAATCTGTTTGGCGATGGATGGAACTACAGTTCTGCTACAAGCAGCGCCATCTTTTTCCCTAACAAAAACTCGAGAGCGAGCAGAGCAGCACCGCAGGCTGTCGTCATGTTTTCTCTGGCTCTCGTGTTTATGTTGGCGTTTAAGCCGGCCGATCTCCCAATCGTAAGTAAAAATGACCCGACTAATTTTCCTCATGCTCTATAATTTTAAATCTTAAATCTCCAATCGTTAATCTCTAATCTTTAACCCGTAACATCTATCCCTAGTTAATCTAGCTCATCTAATAACTATGACTTCATGTAAATTCTCATTAACTTTCTGTATATATATATCTCTTTCCCCCTTGTAAATTCTCCCTAGTGTTTTAATAAATGTTTTTGTATTTAAACTTGAAGTCTTCTCGTTTATTTTATATAGTATTTTGTTTTAAATTTTAACGTGTTAGAACCCTTAAAATCCCCTAGATATAAATCCGATCTATCTACCCCTTATAGGTAACCCCTTCTGTGGGCATTTTGTTCATTGAACAGAGTCCCACATATATAATAGCAATAGGTTGTAGAGTTGGGACTACCTGAACAGTTTTTAATGTGCAGTGATAGGAAGTATTTTTAATAAAAAAAACAAATAGCATATTTTTTGTTGCTTATTTATCATCAAAACAATGTAACTTTTTTATGAAATTCACTTTAAAATAGGAAACAAAAGTTTAAATATTATATAATTGATACATTTAAAGAAAATGGCTACCTAATTTGGACCAATGGTTTTCCAAATTGGAGCACCAATCTCTTTAAGCACAATTAAAGTAAAAATAGTTTTTGATTCTCAAATTCTCTTCATCACACATTGTACGAACCCAAGTATGACAGTTTATGCACTATATCAGTTTGTCTTTTTCCTTATTTGTTTCCTCACATATGATATGAAACTGCATAAGCTTAGTTTTTTTTTTTTTTCTGGATTGGCATTTGATATCGTTAATGCCTTTTTAGGTCTTTTTCTATTATTTTCTTTGGCTTATTCCACTTCTAATTTATGAGAATTATAAATGAATATAACTGCTTTTTGGTCAATTCCTTTAGTTCGAGATAACAGTGCCATTGATTTAAACAGTGCAACTTAGACAACTGTTTTCAAACTATGTTACTAAAATCATTGCAGCAAATTGCTGCGAAACAAGTTTCCTATTTGAGGACATAATGACATATTCTATTACTTACCCCCTTTTAGCCATTCCATCTCCTCTTAGCTGGTAAGCCCATCTACAAACTCGGTCGATATTTTCACCGAACTTACAACATATCCCTCGCCGGTTAAAATCTAATCAAAATTACTCTAGTTATCGTGTTCACAACATAACATGGGCAAAAGCGTTATATATATACGTCTCTACTAATAATAAAGAAAAGAACATTTCGCCCTCTATTCTCATGAGGATTAGAGCTACAAGAATGAAAGCGGGTGGAAGAGACTGCAAATGACGAGAGCTTTCCAACAAAGGGTAATATGCATAGGTTAAAACGTACTTTAAGTTAGGGGGAGAGGAGGGGAAGGGTGGGGAAAATCACTTTTCAGCTCATAACTTCTAAGCAATTGTAGCTATCGAAAAAGTGTAAATGCAAACATTGTTTGATATGATAAGGCAATAATTCGCCTAATTTGAACTTTCTTTCTATTTTCAATTTTAAAGGAAATATGGGAAAATGAAAATTTCTACCCCCACCATTTCCACCCCCTTTGAGCTGGATAGCCCATCTACGAACTCGACCGAGATTTTCACTATCCTTGCAACATATCCCATGCTGGTTAAATTTACATCAAAATTACTCCAGTTATCGTGTTCACAATATAACATGGGAAAAAGCGTTATATATATATATATATATATAAACTTTTTAACGAAGGGTGGTTTTGGGTTCTAGGGGTCATGATCGGTGAAGATCTGCAGAAATTTTCCGAAAGTCGTGTCATGAGAACCATTGCAATAGGTAGACTTCCTATAAGGAATGTGTGCCTTTTGTTTTGGTTGTCTGATCTTCTTCATGCCATTGTGGGCGGGTTTTAGGTATATATATATATATATATATGTGTGTATAACGCTTTTTCCCATGTTATCTTGTGAACACGATAACTGGAGTAATTTTGATGTAAATTCAACCAGCTTGGGATATGTTGTAAAGATAGTGAAAATCTCGGTCGAGTTCGTAGATGGGCTATCCAGCTCAAAGGGGGTGGAAATGGTGGGGGTGGAAATTTTTATTTTCCCTTAATTCCTTTACAATTGAAAATAGAAAGAAAATTCAAATTAGGCGAATTATTGCCTTATCAAAACGAACAATTTTTGCATTTAAACTTTTTCGATAGCTACAATTGCTTAGAAGTTATGAGCTGAAAAGTGATTTTCCCACCCTTCCCTTCTCTCCCCCTAACTTAAAATACGTTCTAACCTATGCGTTCTAACCTCGTTGGAAAGCTCTCGTCATTTGCAGTTTCTTCCACCCTCTTTCATTCTTGTAGCTCCAATACTTATGAGAATAGAGGGCAAAATGTTCTTTTCCTTATTATTAGTAGTAGAGAAGTATATTCATAACGCTTTGTCCCGTGTTATTTTGTAAACACGATAACTATAGTAATTTTGATTAGATTTTAACTGGCGACGGATACGTTGTAAGGAGGGTGAAAATCTCGGCCGAGTTCGCAGATGGGCTAACCAATTCAAAGGGGGTGAAAATGGAGGGGGACTGAAAATTTCACATTCCCATAATTCCCTTACGATTCAAGGTAGAAAGAAAATTCAAATTAGGCGAATTATTGCCTTATCACAACAAACAACTTTTGTATTGAAACATTTTTGATAGCCACAATTTCTTAGAAGTTATGAGCTAGAAAGCCATTTTCAATCCCCTCCCCAACTTATCATTTCCCCATAGCTCTGTTACGACTAAAGATAGAAAAAAAAATTCAATTCGGCGAATTATCACCTTATGATAACGAACAACTTTTATACTAAAAGTTTTTTGTCTTCTAGAATCTATACTTATTATAAAAGGCAATGTTTGTGTGCGTGTGTGTGTGCGTGTGTGTGTGTTTGTCTGCGATGTCCAGACGAATCTATCGCACTTACAGCCATGAAATTTGGTACACAGGTAGTCATAATGGTGACTGAATGCACCTCGAAGCCGAAATTTTAAATTTTAATCTAGAAATTTTTTTATTTAATGTTTTCTGTTGTTTTGGTTGATTTTTCGCACTAATTTCTCAATAGAATAGTTACGAATAAGTTTACGATAAAAATATATACACCATCGGAAAGAGCATGCGATTTCCGTTCTAATGAAGTTAGTTTTGAATTTCTAACGTAATTTACTGAATTTTGAGAAATTTTTAAAAAATACCCAGTTTTGGCATCAAGATGTTACTTTTGATTTTAACTTTGCTGCATCCGACTTTCTAATAACACTATTAATTTCAATTTTTTTCAGCTTATAACTAGAACGGTTCTGTCGGATTTAAAACAAGAATGGTTAAAATATCTTTTATCGTTTTTTTTAAATTAATTTTTTTCTGGGCCGTTGCGAGTTATTTTTCTCGATCGAGTTCCAAAAGCGGAACTTCTTCGGAACGTTGATGCCAATTTTGATTGGCGGACGCGTAGGATACGTCATGACCTTCACCTGAATGAATTACTTCGATTATTATTTTCGGATTTCATTTATATTTTGCTTGCTGTATAATAATCATTTTCACGTTCCAATTTTGTAATATTGTTTTGGATTAACGTACTCTGTACTGTAGCGTGAAAAAAAAAGTAAGCAGGAAAATCAAAAAATGTGTATCTTTTGTTTTGATTTTGTTTTCAAAACTTTTTCATGTCATTGTGGGCGGTTCTTTTTTTTTCCATTTTGTTAAAGTCCTGATTCCACGGGCAACGCCGTGCGCGTACTGCTAGTTGCTTATAAGTTATGAGCTGAAAAGCGATATTCAATACCCCCCCCCCAATTTATCATTTCCCCATAGCTTCGATAAGATTGAAGAGAGAAAGAAAATTTCAATTAGGGTAATTATCACCATATCATAACAAACTACTTTTATATTGAAAGTTTTTTGACAGCAAGAATTATTTAGAAGTTATGAGTTCCCATCAACCGCATTCACCTTCACTTTTTATACGGTATAATATATAATTAATTTATGACTAATTAATTTATAGTTAATATATTTGTTAAATTTTGTTAATTATAACTGTTAATTGATATACCTGGCTTTGCTCCGAATTAAAATGTTTTCATGTTTAATATTTTTAATGTAAAAATTACTATTGTATAAATATTATAATACACAAATTCCTTTTCTGATCTAAAACGCTTTTAACTAAAATGAGAATATCAATTGAACCAGACAATTTTTAAAAACATCCGTTTTCTTCATACGTTATTATTTGTTATATAGGTACTTCAAATTTTGTTAACAATTACTAAAGTGAATGAAAGGTTTTAATGAATATTTTGAAACAATTAAATTAACTATTTAATTATTCATTAATTTAAAGCGTGAAAATAAATCAATAGCTGGCCCCGATATAAATTGTTAAATCGTCTACTTTTAAAATTTTCTTTTAGCATTCTTCCTTCTGGAAACAGTTCTTCGTATTATTTTTGATCAACAAGAATATTGTTACGAATTCAGTTTAAAATTAATTTTGAAAAAAATATTAAAATGAGAGAAACAAATTTATGGAAATGAAAGACATTGCGGAAAAACTCCTTGCTTAATTTTTAATTAAGTGAAATTTTAAGCATCTTTTAGGCTTTGAAAAGTTGAAGGTGACCTTTCTCTTTTCTTAAATAAAGAGTTTGAAAAGCTTGATTGAGATCAGTCCAGTGGTTTAGGAGGAGATGTGGAACATACATACATAGCCACAGTGACTTTTATTTAAATTGATATATTTATTAGATAATCATAACATAAAGATTGCTGGCATATAGTATAAGCCATAAAAAAGGTTTTAGTGGAGTTTTGTAACAATTAATTTTTTAACTTTAATTAAGTAGATAGTTAATTTTAATTAATCAAATAATTTTAATAGTTAATTTGATAATAGGTTTTTTTGACAGAATACCTTAATTTGATATTTAACTAAACATGGCGGGACCATGATTTGTTTAATAAAATAAATATAAAGTAGCCAAAAATAAGAGTAATTAAATAAGAGTTCCCTTTATCCTTTTTGCTATCGAAAAATATCTGCTTAACTTTAAAATTGTTTGGGATTTTTTGCCTGAGTATTTGGTTTTAACCGTCGATGGAGATTTAAATTTGCTGTTCAAATTGGCTGCATTCATATCCTATGCTTTAAAAACACGTATTCAATTTGCCACTCACAATGTTTAATAATTTTTATTCTCTTATATGTTAAGAATTTAGTGACTATTATCTCTGTAACCAGGGAGTTCTCTAAATGAGCCCATTTTAGTAGTGTTTAAGTGTATCATGTCATGTGGTTTTACCATACGACAAAGTAATGTCCGCACAATTATATTGTAACCTAGATTAAATAAATTCATTTTTAAATATAGAGTCCTTCTTCATTCGTGCCAAGAGTCAATTTCTTGCTACTGTTTCAGATAGGCTGGCTTAATGTTATCTAGGAGATATTTGCACTGCTGAGATGTTTATTTCTTTATGACTCCTGACTGTTGAAGGATTAAGTGTTGAGATAAAAAAAAATTGACCAATGTACTGACCGATAAATCTATCATAACTTTTTGGAATGAAAAATGGAATGATAAAACCTTGATATAGCAAAAAATCAAATGACATGAAAACAGAATCACAGCGTAAATACTGCAATGTGTAGAAACAATAAAGTCATTGGCTATGTCTGTATTGATCACTATGCAATATTTCATGACTTTTGTAACATTAACGTAAAGGAATCTCCCTTTGCCTTCAAGCTTGCCGAAAAGGGATTTTTTTTCATTTTGTTGAAGTCCTGATTCCACGGGTAAAGCCGTGCGCGTACTGCTAGCTGTGTATAAAATTAAATTTGAAAAATTTTTGAAAAGGGAGAAACAAGTTGTACGGAAATGAAATTTGTGTCACTAATAAGCTAATTTTCTGAAATTCAATGAGGTGCAAAATTAGTTTCGCCAAATTTTTAAAAAAAATTTATAAACTGAAATTTTCACTAACTTTGGGGCTTTGAAAAGTTGACAATGATCCTTCTCTTGTCTTAAATAATAAGTGTGCAAAGTTTGGCTGGAATCGGTTCAACGGTTTAAGAGGAGATGTGGAACATACAGACACATACATAATCAAAATGTCTTTTATTTATATAAAGATCTCGCCGTCGTTTCTAAACCAAGTTTACAAATTCATAAAATTATATCAAAGTAACGCAAAATGTGAGGTACTTCCTTGAAAATCTTGATAAAACCAAAATAAGTCTTGAAAACGAAATATTTTTGAAATGTAAATTTATTATTTTTTTTAGTTTGAGGTATAATGTTTAAGCCAACTCCACACTTAGGCAGACTACTGGGCGTTTCAATAATGAATAGTAAAAATATACTGCATCAGCCATTGAATAATATTTTTTTTAAAATTATTTAAATTAAAGAAAGAATTGCACAAAAATAATAAATAGATAAAGAAATACTTACAAAATAAGCAGAAATGTCGGAAACATAAAGGCAGAGTAGTTCAAAGTCTCAACGTTGCCTAGCAACGGAGAATCTATAAATTTCCTTCAAAATCGTCTGCATGAATTCTATCATTTAATTAATTAAATTTTGAAAAATTAATAAAAATTGAAGGAAATATTGCACAAAATTAAAATTGGTATCATTAAAAAGGTAAAAGTTTGAACTTTAAGATGGTATAAAATATATTTTGTGAAATAATTTACTCCAAAGTTACTGCGGAAAAACGGTTTCGGTTAATTTCTAATTAATTGACTGTTTCAGTAACTTCTGGACGTTGAAAAGTTCATAAGTGTCTTCCCCTTGTCTTAAATAATAAGTGTGCAAAATTTGGTTGAAAACAGTTCATTGGTTTAGGGGGTGATATGGAACATAGCCACAATGACCCACATATACAGCCACAATGACTTTTATTCATATTAAGATGACACATCTCCTTTAAATGGAATTAGGTAAATGTTCTACTTATATTGTTAAAAATTTGTAAAAAAGTTTAATAGTCATTTCAGTAGTTTTTATATTTAGCCCCACACACGTGCAAATAAAATGTTATATTTCTTTTAAAATATAGCATTCAAATTGTTATGCATTATTTTACTTTTGCCGACAGTTTATTTAGTGCGTGGTAGGGCTTTTTTACTATTATTGGAAAGAAGAGTTTCAGTAAAATATTAAAAAGACAAAGTTAAACATTGGAGAGAAGCTGTAGCTTCTTTGGCGAACAGCTTATGTTTCCGAGAGTTTTATCCGTATTTAGGCGATGAAAGCAATGTGTGTTCCTCATTAAGTATTCATAATCCATGAATTGTGATCAGAATGTTTTTCCGTTTCCTTTATTTAGCAGCATGTTTTTAAATTGCATGTTTCTTCCTGATGATGACAGAATATTCAACAAATGGATTAATTAACGAAGAATTTCGCGCTTTACAAAGTTGCGATTGACAACAAGCGATTATGCATTTTGCCTACAGCTTTCTTTAGTAACAGAAACATTGAAACATCTTAACTTTTCTACCGAATTAATATGCAAAAAGTCAACGTAACAATCTTGGGTTACTTAAATAATGTAGCATTAGAATTTTTCCAGAAATCACCGACGGCTAAATACTTCATTTAGTAAATAATGCATAAATGCTCTTCATTTACGTTTCTTCCATCTGAGTTACGAGACTCCCTTCTTAGAACTTGATACGAATAATTGAGATTATTAAGCATTCCTCGTCATTCCTTTCTGGCAGAGCACAATTTACGTGATTAAATTAGCTGTTTCGGCTGAAGGTTGGAAAGTTCCGAGGAATGCATTGAAAAGAAACCACTCAGGAGCGAAACACCGTAAATACTTTCTCCGCTACAATGGCACAAAGGGAAAAAGTTTATGAGATCAAATCATTATTAGCGGGCGTTCTAAGCAGTAAGTAGAAAGATTCTTCTGGGCTGATTAAAACTTAAGAGATGCATACAGCAACTAAATACATTAGAATAAGGAATTGGGTGCTCATATAATGCTCTGTTTCTGACATTGTACCTAACTTTTATCTAAATGTACAATTCACATTACCCCGTTAGAGTACACGTGAATCGGACATGCATAGGTGGATGCACGGAGACCCTACTTTACTATCCATTGATGAAAAATCTAATAAAGCAGCCCAATAAAATTTTTTATTTCCGAGAATCGCTGCATGGTCAAAAGTAACCAGAGACTTTCCAACTTAGAAATTTTTTCGAATTTGTCCAGAAAAGCTGGACGAACTTCAGCCCTGTGTTGAATCGGCTTGAACTCACATTCTGCAGTGAAGATTCGGTCACGAGGGCAATTAGGAGAGCGACCCAAAATTGATGATGAAGAAAATTATTTTGGCCCGTTTCACAGAAAGCTGCTAATGACAACGATTTTCATCAATGATCAATGGTTTTGTTTGATGTGCAAATACTTACATGCATTTTCGTAAAAAATAGCACGTATATTGGGGAAGATATAAAGGTTTTTTTAATCTCAATTTTTTGCCATTTTTTTGCTTATATCTTACAGAGTTTTTAATCAAATTATACGAAAAAGATATATGCAAGCAAAGATATATCGAGAAAATATGCTAGTGAGTATGATATGACATTTCGAAGTTAATATTTTGAATATCCGGGTATATATGAGTATTTATAGTGAATAATTTGTAACTGCGTGTGTGTGAAATATATAATTTTTATTTCGTAATTTCGAAGCCAGATATTAGGACGGCTTATATAAAAATTAAAGTAGAATACCGTTAAGATTCAGAAACATATATGTATTGTTGTGAGGTGAGAAATTTAAGGGAACAGGAAATGTGCATCACAAGAAAGGTGCTAGAACACCATCGGTCTCAGAAGAAGTTCTTGAACGAGTGAGGGAGACTTTCACTCCTTATTTGCATATACCAACGCTTAAGTGGTTTCGATCGAGTGTGAAAAAATAAATAAATTTCTGGCCTATTGCCAGAGTTATGGAGGAGTTTTCTCGTTTGTTTACTTAAATTAGAAGCCTCGACTTTATCTGCTTGCATGTTGGACTTCCACTTTGAAGATCCATTGACTTAGCATTACATCGGTAGTACGAAGTACAGGTATGTAAACACGCCAGAAAACTCATCCATATACGGGGATGTTATAATTGAAGATAGCCTAATCAGAAGGCCCTAGAGCCGGTTCGATGGCTCCAAAAGAAAGAAAATTTCACTAGTAAGTAGAATAAGTGATATACTCTGTGGAAATCGAATAAATAAAGAATAAAAGAAGAGAAAAATATTTAAAATGTTTTGTCAAAAGCGGTTCCGCACCATTATCTAAAACGACTTTTGAAGAGTCTTTTTTTACTAAAACAAAATTTAATAGTTCATTTGAGTTTTTATTTTTTTTAATTTAGCGAAAAACGCTGCCGAAATTCAATTATGAACGGTAAATCTTTTTTCGTTCAAAATAACGTTTTTAAATACGTTTATTCCTTCCGGTTTTTACAGAGCGCATCACATGTACTATATACTAATGAAATTTTTGAATAAAAAACCTGCATGAAAACTGTATTTTGAACGAAAAAACACTCTACGTTCAGGACTGAAATTCAATAGTGTTTTCAGTTTTAAAAAAGAAATACAAATGAAGTATTAGTTTTGCTTCATTACTAAAAAAAAATCTGAAAAAGTCGCCTTATATAATGGTGCAGCGATACTTTTAACGAAAATTTCATTTTTTCTGTTCTTTTTTACTCTTTTTTTTTTCTTTTCCCGGTTTTCACAGAGCGCATCACTCGTGTTACTTAACATTGAAATTTTTTTCCGTTTGGAGTAATTTGGTTCTAGGTTCTTCTGAATATACGAACTTTGATTATAACAACCTGTGCACTGAAAACGACGATGTAGCACGCAAGCAAATTTAAATATGAACTCGGAATAATTCAATCGTCCAGTTCTAAGGATTTTTCTTTTCGAGAGTAAAAACCCATGAAAAAGGTGTTAAATATATTTATGTAATAATCAGATTAGTTCAGTTTAGTTATGTTAAAGTCCCGTTTTGAAGCAACACTAGCGACATTTTTGGACGGACTTCGTCATTTTCAACCGCGGTCAGATGACGAGGACCACACCTGAGATGGCACCTCCCTCTCCAAGCTTCAGGACAACACCAGAGGAAGGATGTTTTGCCCCCCTACGTATGATTTATGGTGCAACAGGCCCAATACACAAGGGATCTTCAGTGGAATCGGGTTTCGGACCCAGAAATCGTCCGGTTCCGAGGCCGTCACCTTACCACTAAGCCACCGCGGCATCATGTAATAATCAGAAGAAGGTAAAAAGAAAGTTCTGTGCTCTTCTGTGCATGCAGGACTGAGAATCTGATGGATGATCTGAATATGAGAACGAGATATGGCAGACATGACCAGTTATCATCGAGGTTCCAGGATTTTTAGATATGAACATCGAGCTGATGATTCAAAAATCTGTTAATTTTTATCTCATTTAAACTTTAATATGCTTTTTCTAATATTAATGAAATAAAGTGTTGAAGCAAAGTGTTAACATTAGCGAATTTTTTTAGGGTTTCCATTAAAACCTTTTAATGAGGGCGATTTTCGCGTGCTCCTATCTTGATTTTCGAACCCGTCAGGGACTGTGGTGTTGCAGTTGTACTGCCTACTATCTTGCGGGTCTATTCATTTTCCCTTTTGAAGTTGAGTTAGGAGACATCACACTTTCGCATTGCTGGCAGGAAAAATGGCGTCTTAATAACAGAATATGAAATCAAACCTCACAATCATTCAGCTGTAAGTCTGCCGTTATTATGACAACGTTTTTTGGGTACGGCGGTTAATAGTAGCTTCTTGTGAAAGGTTTTGTGGGTATTGTGTGCGCTCTGTCTTTCACTCTCGATTTATTTCCTTCGTTTATCATTGTGCTTTATATTCTGCTTCTTTTAATTTGTTTCGCCAACGGCTGTAATTTTGAACATGACGTGCAAAACGGATAATTGGCATAGATTCGTTTGGAAAATTGAAAATTTTTCGTATTGTTGGCATAAAAAAACAGAATATATTTCAAGTCCCGGATTTTGTATGGAAGGAATAAATTGGTGTTTGCAAATTTTTCCTCGTGGCAGATATGATGGCGATTATATTGCTTGTTACTTAAAAAGGGAAACGTCGGTTAGTCATCAAGTAAAATTCAAGCTTGCATGTTTGAATCTTGATGGCTCCTCTCTGACAGAATGGATTTCATGTGATGGAACATGTTTTACAAAAAATGAAACTAATGGTTCTGATACATTTGTTGAGAGAAATGCTGTTTTTGTGGATAAACGAATGAAATATCTACCAAATGGTACGCTAACTGTTGACTGCCGTATTGCTAGGAATAAAATTTATTCGAGTCTTTGTAAGGTGTTTGTTCGAACACGTATTGAAGTATGCTGGCAATCTATCTCGGAACAAATAGAAGAATTTAGCTGCCTTGAATCCAAAAGCATCGTGGTTCCTTCGGCATCACTTGAAAAACCCATACTGAAGGTAAATGTTTCATTAGGTGAAGCTACATGTTGCGATGAAAACCTAGTAGTCGAAATATTTTCTGAAAACCATGAGCAAAGAAAGTTCTCCACATGTAAAGTGTTTCTATTAGATGCGGCTGGAAGTAAATTAAAATGCGGAAAATCTGACATTTGGTTTGATAAGGGCAAAATTGATCAAAAGTGGATATTTCCGCTTATTTTTACGAAATGGGACCTAATGGCGAAGAAAGACTTGTATTTGCCTGGTGACATTCTCACCTTGCAGTTTGAGTGTTCTTCTTCACTGGGGATTTCAAACGAGGTAACGGAAAATATCGATTTTGTAGTCCTCTCCGACGGCGGATCCGTCAGTACAAGAGACGGTGTCGGAGAATCAAGTGCTTTGGAAGACTTAGGAAGTCTGCTTAGAGAAAATATTCTCTGCGATGTCAATTTGCAGACCAGAACTAAAACATTTCCCGCGCACAAGGCCATCCTTAGCGCCAGATCACCAGTCTTCAAAGCTATGTTCACGAATGACTTGAAGGAAAAAACGACTAATCATGTTGATGTTAAAGATTTTGATGATGAAACTGTTCGTCGACTCCTGTCGTACATTTATACAAACACCGTAGAAAATCTCCAGTGGAAGACCGCTTTCCAATTGTACGTAGCTGCAGACAAATATTCTGTTAAATCTTTGAAGAAGAAATGCGCATATCTTTTGGAAGAAAATCTTGACCTGGATAATGTGTGCGAGTGCCTTGAACTAGCAGATACGCATAAAGATGAATATTTGAAGAATTCTGTGCAGGACTTTGTTTTACGGCACGACAAAGATGTCATTGGATCGATTGAATGGAATGACTTAGAAATCGGAAATTCTCGGTTAACTTCTGAAACTATGGGTCGTGTATACAAGAAAGCGAAATGGTTCTGAACAATTCCTTTATATGCATGTATTTCCCAGGCATTCTAAATTATGTTTAGTTCCGCTAAGCTTTCCTAATAATCCATGTTAACTTCTGAAATGATGTGGCATGCGTACAAGAAAGTTGATAGGATCCTTAACGCCATCTTCATAGTATGAGTGTCCTCCAAATATGCTTTACCATATGTAGTGCAAAATAGTACATCGTAATAATCCGTATTTTAATTTAGAGTTTGACTAAATTTTATTAATAAAAATCTACATATAACGCACACAATTTAGGCTTTTAAGAAAACTTAATGAGGGTTTCTAATATGATTATTTATAAAAAATGAAATTTAAGGCCATGCATATTTTAAGAATATTTCACGACATAATGTGTGCTTATTTTAAGAATA
>BGPR01019726.1:14691-28797 GCA_013235015.1 Araneus ventricosus
TATTTTAAGAATATTTCACGACATAATGTGTGCTTATTTTAAGAATATTTCATGATATAATGTGCATTTATTTTAAGAATATTTAATGAAACCATGTGTGCTTGTTTTAAGACTATTTCAAGAATATCGTATGTGCTTATTTTAAGAAAATCGTGTTTAATTCTTTTAAGAATATTTTATGAAATCGTGTGTGTTTTATGTATCATAAATCGTAGTCATTGTAAGCTATAAATATCCGATTGCAAGAAAAAATTCTGTATTTAACCCTTAATATACGAATATCCTCCACATGTATGAATTATTGTAATTAACCCTGTTTTAGTATTTCCTAATAATTCATGCTTCTAACCAAAATTTGTGAATTTTTTAAGAGTCTCTGTATTATATAATTCATGATAAAACTTGATGAGTAAATTTAAATCTTATAGCAAGCGTATTTCTAAAACAAGAATTTTGATAAGTTTATTTCAAAAATGTGTCTTGAAATCATAATTTGTGTTGTTTTATATGGATTTTCGTGCGCTATTATAAGCGATCAAGACGTATTAAATATTTCACAAAATACTTACGTCATCTTTAAATGTTTATTTTATTAACAATATATGTGTATGATACTTGTGTGCCTTTATTAAATTAATTGGAATATCTTCGCTTAACAAAATTGTTCGAATACTTTTACCTAGCACGAGTTTGGTTTAAAATACATAATTGAAATAATTTGAATTTTAATTTTCTTTGTTACTTGGTCGATTTCCGTTTTTACAAAAGTTTACCTTCCGCCCCCCCCCCCACACAAGACGAAATTAACTATGTAAATGCTTGTTAGAATGTTTTAACATGCATTTCTAATTCATATAATATTGATAGATAAATATTAGCATGTATTTTTAATGCATAAAATACTCATTTGCGGAAGTCACAAATGTATTATCAATTCAATCTTTAAAAAATATAGAACTTTTCATTATTCTAAATGACGTACAGTAATTTTGTTTATAGGTGTTTTAAATATTTAAGTCGCATGTGAATGATTATTCTATATTTATCTGCTTTTCACTATGATAAAATGTAGGAAATGTGATAAAATATAATAATTGCTGAAAATAAAAATTCCAAGTTCAGTTGTTTCAATATTGTCTTTTTATATGCAAATGATTATAATTTTGGTCTCGAAAGCAACCGCTTTGGAACACAAAATTTCTTAATTAAGAATTATCCAATATTAAAAATTAAGAATTAAAAATTATTCTTAATTTCAAAATTAGGAGATTTTGTGCCCCATTTGGTAACCAACTTCATAAACAAGGTATATGCCAATCAAAACTTTTGATATGAATGGCGAGATTCAGAAGGCGCGAAAATTGAATGTTCGAAATAAAGCGGTTTAAAATTTGTTGCAGTCAAATTCTTCAGTCAAACCGAAATTAATGACGCTAGGGATGATAAGCGGAACATTTTAGTTCCAATAAAGGCAACCTTTAAAACTGTTTTTGTTTACAATAGTTTTGTAAGTTTGTGATTAATTTTTTTTATATATTAATACAGATATTTTTAATCCTGTTTTTATTAACTTTATTTTTCGGGAAACTTTATATCCTTCAAGTTTTATTTTATTTATATTTTATTCGTTGCAACTATTTGTCTATATTAAACAGAATTTGCGGAATGCAATTATAAATGATTTCTTAAACATATTGTCTAGAAAAATTTTAATAAGGAATTTAAAATGTTCCTAATTCCTTTCAAAATTTTTCTGATTATTGCTAAATTAAATCTATTAATAACTATGATAATAAATTTTACTAAGTTCTTGCCCTCTCATTTATATATGTTAGGTTATTGTTTTGGAGAGAAAACTAGCTCGCTATAAGTTGGTTTTGTTAAGATATTTTTGAGTTGAAATCTTTAAACCCGTTCTACTGAGCTTACATTTTCCGAAATCGTGTCATCACCAAAATACTAAATTTGAATCGAATTTTATTCAAATTAGCTAAACTGACTTTTTTCATCTATGGTATGGACAAAATGTCTTCTAAAACTTTGAGCCTCTAGTCCAAAATATGGTAACATAATGTTTTAGGATCGATTCGTCTGTCTTTTCTACGTCTAGCTAGATTGCATCTGCCCTTGAATTCTGTGCATAACGATTTTTGTATCACGCAGTTTTCAGAAAGAGTACTAACTAAAACCATTAAGTCTATAAAAGCGAAAATGAAAATTCTTCTTTGAAGTCAATGTCCTGCGGAATAATCGTTGTTCCGAAAAAAGCTAGCTTTATATAATCTGGTTTTGTTAAAATATTTTCAAGTTGAAATATTTAAACCCGTTTTACTGAGCTTCCATTTTCAGAACTCATGCCATCTCCAAAATACTAAATTTTAATCGAATTTTATTCAAGTTAGCTAATTAGCTAAACTGGCTAATTTTTCATCTATGGTATGGATAAAATATCTTCTAAAATTTCGAACCTCTAGTCCGAAATACCATAACATAATGCTTTTCTGCGTCTAACTAGATTGCATCAGCCGTTGAATTCTTTGCATCACGCAGTTTTCAGAAATAGTACCAATCTAAAACCATTATGTCAACAAAAGCGAATGTGAAAATTCTGCTTTGAAGTCAATGTCCTACGAAATCAACTATTTTATACTATCGTTAAAACATTAGTAAAAGCACTAGTGAAAGATTTGATGGAACAGTAAAATTGGTTCGAATTTCACTGCAATTATAAAAACTATTGTTACAAATTACGTATTAAATTATTTTTGAAAAAATCACTAAACCTAAAGAAAATATTTTCACGAATATAAAATTAGAATCACTGAATGCTTAGTTTTAAAATTTTAAATTTGCGTAAAAATAGATTTTGTGCAATAATATGATCGAAAGCTTTTTCAGGTAAACGTTAAAGTTCCGATTAATTTTTAAATAATTAATAGTCTAATTAAAATTTTCAAACTCCTTTTCTTGCGGTCTTTCCCCGAAGTGCGTTGCATTTTGTCAGTAACGCACGTAATTACATCTCGTAATTTACAGAAAACATGCCTGAAAACATCAACATGCTAAAAGCTTTAGAAAGGTTTTTGCATAGATGAATGCCTCAAAAAATGGCGAATTTTTATTTCATTGACGTCAAATCACTGCCTACATTTTCATCTTACGAAATATTTCAACAAAACAGAATCACAAACAAGCCGTTATGAGATAATATATAGGGCAAAAATTTTAGCTAATGCTGAAAATATTTATCTTAATTAGGAAAAAGCTTTTCAAAGCAAAACCTTCTATTTGTATTAGAAGTTTCCGCGTTTCCTTACACGAGGTGGAGATGTAGCTAACTTGAAAGAATGCACCCTCAGGGTTTGTAGATAGATAACTTTTAATTATATTTGGAAACTTTTAATTAGTGGGGCGAATACTATCTGCCTACAAAAGGGGCGAAAGTACATTTTGCCACAACGTCATTTATGGAATTCCATGCTTTTATGCTTCTTGAACAATGAATCAGTGTGTAAACAGTAGTGCTATTCAAGGATGTCATTAGCAACGCCAAAATGTTCAGTAACATATTACATAAAAAGGAATTTCTTCATTTTTAAAGGAAGAGTAATAAATGAAAAGACCACTTCTTGAGATAAGAAAGATTACTTTAGTGTGGAAACAATATAGCCCGCTTCTAACGGCACCTTCTGAACATTTTTTTTCTGTACACTCCGTGAAGAAAAAATGCCATTGATATAATTTCTGCGCATGATCATTACAAAATTATTGAAGACTCTCTCTTAAAAGTGTTAATGCACGATGAATACATTTTACATCCGACGCGCAACTAAACAAGAATAAGAAATAAACTTTGGAATTAATAATTGGCCGAGCTATCGAAATCCTGTTTTCACTCGACGGTCCGGCATTTCGTCTGTTTGTAAATTTGTTTGTTATGCAGTCACGATCAAACAGGTGGTTCATTTTTCTTCGAATTTTCCATGAATGTTCATTCAAATAATTTAAAACGACGAATGTGTAAGGATTTTTATCTTTTTTATTCCTTTGCAAGATGGAGGCCGTATTAATGGTTGAGTTACACGTAATTTTCACCTTTTTTAATCCATTTTCGCCAAAATTCCATTCATAATGCCTCTACAGAAACCAATAATAGCAAATGACAGTTAATTGTAATATTAATAATTATAGAAGTATGCATTTAATTGTAATTATGCATTTAATAGTAATATGCAATTAATTGTATAATGGATTTAATTGCAATTTTGTGAATAATAAAAGCAGAAATTTCATTGTAATTTTGCGAGTACTGATGAAAGTAGTGATTTGTGTATATAATTCGCACTCTAAAAATATGACTATATACTGAGATGAAAAGCAGATCTCAGATTTTTTTTTCGGGACACCAGATGCGAGGTCTAATGTTAATGGAAATATTAGTATATTTCATTTCTCGTCATTTCAATGACAATAAATTGTTTTAAATGAATTTTTATGCTGTTAAAGTATAAGAATTTTTCTGACTATTCTCTACTCGTTTCTTATTTCTGTTGTAAGATGCGTGTAAAAGCAAATGTGAAAAAATCTGTTCAGGACAATAAGTTCTTTATCAGAGAAAACGTTTTTGAAGTGGAATCTTCGAAGAACATTTTATATCGATTTTTGTCACATCATGAACTATACAAAACAGAAGAGAATTTTTAATTGCTGTTCCTTCAATTTTTTTCGAAAACCTGATTGTTACTTACGTGCCCAAGAGGACAATAGTATGAAGATATGTCTCGATTACAGATTAACCAAAGTCATGAAAACTTTAGGTTATTTACATTAATTGCCAGTTGTTACGTTAAAATTTGGGATGAAATTGTTGAAATATGAAACTGATATAAAGAAGTATTCCACAGAAGTGCTTTTACGCATGGTTTAATAATTGAAATTTTATGACTTCTAAAGTACAGGGTGGTCATAAATTATTGGATCCATTTCAATAACTAATTAAAAAATACCTATAATGAAGCAACAACGTTTTTCTCTTAAATGAGAGAGCAGATTAAAAAGTTCTTTTTTAGGTAGGTAACGCGCCGTTACGTCGCACTAAATTTGCTGCAGGAGGAGATTCCCAAAGCAAGTGCCAAAATGACTTTACAGTACGACACACTCCGATTCCACAGTTAAAAATCTCCGGTCTGCAGTTTGGATGAGTGTGCGTAGAAACTTTATTGAACAAAAAAATGATTACAGGCAAACTTTAAACATGGATGAAATACATGTGAGAACTATAAAAGCAATGAAAAATGAGCTATTTACAGGTGAAAAGAAAAACTTGAGAAGCAGAAACAATTTTAAGACAGGCCCTAAAAATTCACTGCTTTTAAAAACTTGTAGGAGGACTGATTAGGGTCCTTGGTATTGAACCTCTAGAGCGGGGGTTCTCAACCTTTTTTCCGTCGCGTACCCCTTGATTAGTCCTTTCATTTTCGCGTACCCTTACTGTCATATCCCCCCCCCGTCCGTCTATGCAAAGAAGTTTTTATCAATGACGTTAAGGGCTTAGGTAAGCTTAAGAGTCAAATAACGTGAATTAATGACATTTGCAGGACTTATTTTGAATTTTATATTTTATTTGAATTTTAAAATAGTATTAGTTAAACGGCAAAACGAATAAAAACAGTATTGCAATAAGGATCACATTAACTTATAAGGTTAGCTAAACATTACACTTCGTAATAATCAGTTATCCAAGTGCAAGACAATTTCAATGCTAACCTTGAGCTTGTTTCATGCAGCTGAGTTTTATAAAATTGGGTTTAAAAGAAGAAAGATATAATTTTTTGTCTGGAGCTGCGTCAAGCTTATTTCGGTATTTATTCTTAATGTATGTATAAGACGAGAATGCTCTTTCCACAAGTTCTGTGTTCGTGAAAGGTATTAAATATTTTATTGCTTTAACACCGAGTTCTTGGTACTCTTCTTTCATTGCTACCAAGAAGTCAATCAAATTTCTTTTTAAAAATTCAGATTTTAATGAAGAACCTGTGGAATTAATTTTTCTATTTCCGAAATTGTTAATTTTTCAGCTTTTTGAAAAAACACTTCGTTGAATGGATTTAATATCCACATATCTGCATCACTGCGCTTCCGAAAATATTGTCTGCATGACAACTTAAGTCCTTTTAAATGTGCTATTATACTAGTTTTTACTAGTTTTGTTAATTTAAGTTCGTTCTCAGATAAAAAGCTGTGAAGTATCTCAAAAACTTCATACTGTTTTTTTTTAATACAGGATTCCCCAAAATTAAGCTTCTTAATCATAGACTCGATTTTGTCAGTTACCTTAAAAATGGTTATGGAAGGGTTCTGCAATCCTAAATTAAGTTTATTTATTTCTGAAAAAATATCAAATACGTACGCAAGCTGCTGCAACCATTCACTTTCATAAAATTTAGAGCTCAACGTAAAAGAGTAGTCTTCAAAAAACATAAGAACTTCATATCTCAGTTCAAACAATCTTGTGAGTACATTTCCTAGCGAAAGCCATCTCATTTCTGTGTGCAAAAGTAACGTAGTATGTAGGCTGCCCATGTCTCCACACAAAGATTTGAACAATCGGGTGTTAGTTGAATTAGCCTTAATGCAATTTACAACTTTGGTTAGATTGATTGAGTACTTCTTTCAATGAGTCTGGCAAAAGCCTCGCTGTTAAACTTTGTCTGTGGATGCAGCAATGGCTCCAAGTTACATGAGGAGAGACTATTTTGATACGACCACGTAAACCTTTATAACAGCCAGACATAGATTTTCCACCATCCGTGCAAACACCACAGCACTTAGCTCAATCCATTTAGTCAACTTTCTCCCGTTACCCGTCGTCTGCTGATAGTAAACATCCCCGCCTCCATTCTCCCGCTAGCTAGATAGTGTGTGATGTTCTTTAGTGATGAATAAATAGGCAGGCTGTCTACTAAAAGATATATTCTAAAACATTATTTACATATATATACACATCCGTAGATAACACACACATAGGTTTGAAAGAAAGTAACAGAAAAAGGATTAAACGCAAACAACAGTTTACTGTTTTCAGTTCATCTCGACATCAAGAACAAAGCAACCATCTCTCGACGACCACAGCCCTTTCTCTGTCTGTCCCCTTATCTTCCTCCTTCCTCGCCCCCGCTTTTCTGCAAATCACGTGACTTGTCATTTCGGGACGAGTCAATGAACTCCACCGCTGGGGGGAATTACAGGATCCTTACACATTTCGTTTTCACAGAAATAACCCTGAATGGCATTAAATAGGTCCTCGACAGTAAATATTTTAGTGAGAGAATAACACAGTAAGAGGTTTTCTTCAAGTTCGTTAACATTCAAATATCTTGCAATAACAAGCAAAATTGACAAATCGGAAACATCAGTGCTTTCATCCACCTGTATTGAAAAGAAGGGGCCCTTTTTTATTCTTTCATTTATAGTAGCTTCAATGTCAATAGACATGTCCTTAATTCTCCGAGAAACTGTGCTGTTAAACAAAGGAATAATTTTGATATTTTGGACATGGTCTTCACCGAACATGCATTCAACCGCATCCTTGATACATGGAAATGCCAAATTTTCAGCGATAGTATGATTTTTCCCACTTTTAGCAATATGATAGCTTATTCTGTTGATGCCTCAATCGCAGCCTCATTTCCTTTGTTCGTGGATATCAAACAAGAATTTAAATTAGGGCTTTTGAATAGTCTTTGGAAAAAAAACTTAATATTTGTTTGCTTATAATTTCGATGTTTTGTTTCTAAATCGCGTATTAGTAAAGATGGTTTCATGCTACCATTTGACAATATCTCTCCACAAACAACGCAGAATGGTTTTGGACAATCTTCATTATCCGTGACGGAAAATCCATATTTTAAGTATTCGTTAGAATATTTTTCTCTTTTTCGGATGTGCACTGATGGGTTTTTTTTTAACAAAATCAATTTTATTTCTTACCTGAACAGGTCAATCAGTCGGCCTTTGCAATTCATGATTATCATCTTGCTGATCCACAGTTATTTCTATAGCTGCCAAATCGGTGGTTCGAATTTCAGTTCTAGATGCAGATCTCTTAAGAGTTCCAGTTTTCAACCACTTGTCCATTTTGAGAAATCAAACGATATTGAATTGAAGTCACTCTAAAGATAAGCACTTCAAATTGAGCACGCATAGCTTACAAACACCAGTTTTGTGCCACAAACCAAACCAAACAAATTGAGCACCCATAAAACACAAAGCTTGAGTTATATGAATAGTCGTTATTCATTATGCATCCCAATCGAGCAATTAATGATGCCTGCGTTTAATCACGCTTTTAATGAAAACGTCAAAACAAGAATCTTTAAGAGGATTGTTAAGCTACAGCTTTTGCGAATACATTGATGATTCATGCATAATCGGGGATGGTGAAGACAAAATATCAATGATTTACCAGGCTTCCTTTTGCTTTCTTTTTTCTTATTTTGAGCGTAGTTTTTAGACTAGCACAACTTTCACTTTTACTTTTCACACGAACTTAGGGAAAAAAATACTGTAACGTTTTTAATCCTTTATATTTTCTTGTGTCCGCCATTACCGACTTTGATTTCGCGTACCCCCAACTGGTCCTTCGCGTACCCCAGGTTGAGAACCTCTGCTTTAGAGGGTCGGGGTCCATCAGTCTGAGGTTTTGGTGAAGGAGAAAAATCTGGGTCGGAGTCGGTTGAACTAGTTGCGTCCAGTTGCTGTTTTATGAGGTTCTCATTTTCAGTGAGGAAATATATCAGTTTAGCTATTTTTATTCTTGCTAGTTTATTTAAAAGTAAGTTTTTCCACCAAAGTAGAGTATTTTCTGCACTTGGTTTGGTGAAATGAAAAGATGACGTAAGATGAAAAAAATTGTGTAATGGAGAGGGTCTCCCTTTTCCCCGCATGCGCAGATATCTGAATGATGAAGCCGGAATCTGTAGAGATAGCTGGAGTGTCAAAATGATTACAGTGCAGCAGAAGACACGTACTTATTGCACGAAAGCAAATTATAAACACCATTGGCTTTCGCTTACAGTATCGAAATTGGCGGTCTACAAATACTAACTCCATTAACCTTTCGTGTTTCAGTGTTCCAATTCATGGAACACTCAACTTGATTCGCTTCTCAAACCCGTTAAATTCAACTATAAATGGAAACAAATAGGTTTACAATTCATTTTTAACTTTCTTTTTTAAGCATAGTTAGCAGCACCACACAAGCCGATCCATAATCTTCAGCTGTGATACATTATTTAGGCCCCTCTATGAAGCCTAAGTTCCTACCTGGAATTCTACACAGAGGCTGCAAAAGACAGTGCTGGATTTTACATCTATAAGTGGGCCAAATGAGCGATTTTGGGAATTGCCGGAAAAAACACCAATATGGATGTTCAAAGACATTTTCTCATTTTATGGTGTCGTGGGACTTCCGATGTACATAAAAATCGTGGGAGTTCCGATTATGGGGAAGGGAAAGACGAGGAAACCTCTCTTACCAATTCAAAAAGAGGGGAAAAGAAACTTAAAAATGAAACACTTTTGAAGAGCGCTTTATGCATCTTAAAATCAAAGGAATCATATATAAGTCAATATATTAATTGTGATATTAGTGAAGGTTTTTAGTCAGGGATGGGTAGCTGGTAAATACATATATGTAGACTATTGTTACATACATAGTTTCGATTAATCGGTCCCTTTTACATTGAGCAGCAAGAAGAGGTTACACCAGCAATTCTGACAATGACACTAACAAAATAGCGTACCATTGCTGTTAAGAAACATTTACCCCCCAGAAATAAAGCTATCAAGGACTTCTTACAGCTGTCATTTTTGGAATAAAGCCCTTCTTCAAGAGGGGAGGTTGTGGGGGAGGAATTGCTATTGGAAGTCCCACGAATCAGAAGTCCCACTATCGGAACTACCACGGAATCCTCACTTCACTGCAATGCTCGCTTAGTCGCACTACACGGTATCCTCACTTCGCTGCAATGCTCGCTTAGTCGCACTTTTCAGAGCTCCAGTGGCACATTGTTCCAGCTCATGGAACAGCCACAGAATCAAAACAGTTAGTGCAATCTTTACAAAATTTTACCTGAGTACTACTTCAGGTCTAAATAGACTGCCTACAACTTTTTTTGTCTGAATTTAAACTTTAAAGTGTAATGCACTGTAAAGGGTTAAAAAAAATTTTTGTAGATTCTATGTCTAGACAATAAACTAAACCCATGATGTTTTGCATTATTTTTCAAAAATTTCATACCTTGTGCCGGAAAGAGTTAAACCATTTCCTTTGGTTAGGAAGAAGAATAAATTTTCAAAAATGCTCTTAGCGAAATTTGTTTCTCAGTTGCTCCCGTAGAGATTGTTGATACTAGAAATTTTTGTTTAACCCTTTTAGTGCCAACGACGATATATCGCCGTTCGCAACACTTGCCAATAGTGCCAACGACGATATATCGTTGCGCATGCTATGGCGCTGTACTATTCGCATCGCGAGAGAACTCTATCTCAAAATAAATTCATAAAATGTTATAAATAGTTTAATTTCTTTACAAAATAATTGAAAAAAAAACGTTTATGGATTTAACTTTTTGTTATATTCCATGGTGGTTGGTGCCGAGACTGCGTATGCGCTAGAGCGATAAGATAGAAATTCGAATCATGGCATTTTCTTGAGACCGTAATCGCAGGATTTAGGGATCTATTCTGGTACCCCCGGTTGGGTTGGGAGACGTCACTTTTTTCGTTATTAACGGTCGGGAAAAGTGATGTCTCCCAACCCAACCGGGGGTACCAGAATAGACCCCTTAGATAGCTGTTAGAACATAATATTTCCGGAATTTCTTGTGTTCAAATACAGTTTGTAAAAGAGAATTATTTTTTCTGTTTTTCATAATGTTTTATATTTATGTTATTCGTATGATTTTCAAAAAATATTGAAATTCAGTTTGCATTAATTTATTCCCCTTTTATTTCGCAATATGCTCCTTTTTGAATTTTGTAAGCATCACTTTTTATTTTGTTTTATATGAGTTTTTTCCAAACCTTAGCAAATTCGTCAAATTGGTCTGGCATTCTTAGCATAGGTACGATTCTTTCGGTTGACACTAAAAGGGTTAAGGCAGTAGAATCCAAATGACCTATATTGGGAAGTCCCACCCTAAGAATGTCTTGAATTGCTATCGCCGGGGTCAATGGTGTCAAAGAATTAGGATTATCATAATTTAAAACAGGGATCTCAAATTGGCAGTAGATTCGCAATCACTGAGCACCATAAAATTTCTTCAGACTGCAATGATTCACAATCGTGTAGTCGTAAAATTAAGCAGTGCCCGAAAGCTCTGACCCGAATGGTACTGTTGGGGGATAGAATGGTGCGGATGATAGGGAGGGTAAGCAGGGGATAACTTCATAACAAAAAAAATTCTTTACATTCAAAATGTATAATTATTTTATCTAGTTAATGAAATCATGAAATAATAAAATGTAAATAATTAAACAATATATATTTTGCTTTTATTATTTATCTGCTGACTGAAAATCCGGCGTTGATCGAGATCCATGTTTTTTATATACCGATCTCCTGTTTTTTCCCCCAAAATTATTGTCACGATCTTCCCCCAACAAACGTATATCTTCTTTGAACCTTTCCTTGCTGAATTAAAACTTTAAAATATAGCCTTTTTCATCATCTTATAACAGTATGGTTTGAATAAAAATGCGAGAAAATTTTAAAAAGAGCATTTATTTTAGACAATATATAGTTAAATAACTAATAGAGTTTTACAATGTACAAACATACTTATACTGTATAACTTGGTTATTGCGAAACTTCTAAATAAAATGTTTCATAAGTCAGATAAAGAAAGTCAAAATCGCTCTAGAACAATTCTTAATCGAAAGAATTTCTCTGAAGAGCAATGCTCGAACAAAAAGAATACTTTTAATCTCAGTTAAGGGAATAAAAACTTAATATAAATACTCTCTATTAATACTATAAATAAAGTCAAACTGAAACTCACATCGCGTAGTAACTAAACTAACGTCATTGGATATTTGAATGCAAATTAAAAGCTACGAAATAAAAACGGAAGTTAAGTGCATGCTACGTAATAACAGCGGAAGTAAGAAGTCTACCTTGACTAAAAAAAGCAATATTTTCTAAACTTGAACAGCGGTAAAAACACGTGAATAAAAGATTTGATGAAACAATACATTTGATTTTATAACAATAGAAAACATTGTTAGAGTTTGCGTTTAAAAGTAATTTTGAAACATTAATTACAGTTAGAGAAAAAAAAGTACAACAATTAAAATAGTATCATTAGAAAGATAATTGTTTCCTCTTTAAGGTGATGCAAAAATAATTTTTTTACCATAAGTATTTCAGAAGTTATTTTTTTAAGATCTACTATGGACATGAGACCACATGTTCCAACCAGGCGTGAAAAAAATGTAGAAATATTTGTTATTGGTTCCGAAAAAATCATTTGAATCTTCCTCTTTGAAAATTTAAAAAATTGAGATAGGTGGTGTTGCTTGTTAAGTGACGATATATCAAATCCTTGCTCCTGGAGGACGACATACGTTTTACTTAAAAAATTAATCTTCTATACACTATTATTTTCCAGATGATAAATTTCGGACATTCGTCACAATGATTTTCTGAAGGCAATATAATCAAATATTCTCTTTTGAAATCTTAAAATAAAAAAAGGAAATTTCCTGAAATCAGAAACTAAAACAAATGTATTAATTTTTTTTTGGTATTTAAAGAAAAGATATTTAATTACTTTTTAAAAAAAGATACTTTTAATCATTTATTTTTAAAATAGATCACTTAATAAATTTTAGTTATTAAAAATTAAAATCGATGCAATAAGAAGGTGAGGATAAATTTTACAGTTACTTAGTTTTAATTCTTACAACAGTAGCACAAAATTCTAAGCGTTCTCACTTCTTACGAAAAGATCTTTTAACTAGCACAAATTCTACAGTTACTTAGTTTTAATTCTTCAAACAGTAGCATAAAATTCTTAAGCGTTCTCACTTCTTACAAAAAGATCTTTTAACTAGCACAAGAATGGTGGCAATATTCTGATCTCAAGAACTTTTTCAACATCGTAACAATTGTTAAGGAGGAGCCATTCAGCTTAATTGTTTAGCTCATAAATACTTTCCTTAGACGATCTATCGAAGCAAAGAATCCTTTACACGAAACAGCTAATTTAATCACCTAATTTGTGCTACGGAACTTTTCTTGAAGTAAAAGATAAGGAATGCGTAACTAGCTTAATTGCTTGGATCAATTCGAAGAAGGCATCTCGTTTCTCCACTGAAAGCGATCTTAAACGAAAAACGGTTTCTGCTTCAATTACATAATGAAACAGTCTTGACCAGACATGGAAAAAGTGTATCATTCTTTATTTTGAGAATGTTATAACGACCACAATGATATGTTCTTTAATACTGATAAAGATTTTCGTTTATAGATAGAAAATTGGAAAAGTTCAATATTTATCATCTTGAAGATTCAACTAATTTAGACAAAAATTAGAAAATATTTTCCAAGGTTTCATTTATTTATTAACTTTATAAAAAAAATAGTGCTGCTTTCGATAACAGATCGTTTTAAATTAAATGATGAAGAGATAAATAAGATCAAATTATTTATAGAAAAGATTGATGAAAGTATATTTTTAACGAAGTCTAATCGGAATCTTTATAAATTTGTTGAGCAGCTACTATCCAAAAAGTAACTACGTGCTGTATTTGGTAACTTTTAGTTCAGCGATCTTCCCTGTAGAATATTTAATTCTGTGCGTAACGATATTTATATTATGAGATTTAAAGAAGGTATGCCAGCTTTAACATTATCATACGTAAAAATATGAAGCTTGAGAGAAATGCTGTCAGTTAAACTTCGCTATTTATTTGCTACTATGAAACATATTATAAATACTTTCATAAATTGGCAAGAGGTGCTCCATCATCTTTTATTTCTAGTATTTAATAAGGTTTCCGAATATCTCCCTCCTTCATTGAAATTTCCCAAGGATTTTATGG
>BGPR01019727.1:10131-24283 GCA_013235015.1 Araneus ventricosus
TTGCTGAGGGAGCAATATATTTTTCTCTCTTATAGCTATGCAATATTCTGTATGTTGTTCAAGAATCTGTTGTTGGGGTACAATAGCTTATTCATTTTCTCCCTTACAGCTATGCCAGATTCTGTACGTGTGCCTGGTGCTGGAATCCGTTGCTGGGGCCATGGCCATCGCCCTGGACACGACTGCGCGGGGGGACGCCTTCTACGAGGCCCTGCTGAGGGACGTGGGGCGGCGCTACGGCCAGGAGCCCAGGGTATCCTTCGCGATGGACAAGATGCAAGTCGCCTTCAACTGCTGCGGGGTGGACGGTCCGGAAAACTGGCCCAAGACCCTGTGGGCGAGGGACGTCTTAGTGGGAGACCCATGCGGACACCTGCCCCTCTCCTGCTGCGGGGACGAAGCGCACAGGTGCAATGAGGCCAGCCATTCCTTGAGGAAGAAGGTAAGTGGTAATCGCTTGAGTATATCTTCCATATAGTCCATTAATTAAGAACTTTTTTTTATTAATATGTCTAAATAGTTCCATTCCCTAAAAAATTCCCGTTTTTACTTCTTCTGTTTTGTTTTTTGGAATATAGATGGCGCCACGGAACTGGGGTTTCTTTAATAATTTTTTTACAAGAAGGTTAGCGTGGGTTTGTGATTACGTGATTTTTTTCTCTATTCTGGGCATGGGGTAAGTTTATATTCATGATGGCTACCTTTAAAAAGCCAGATGGCTGATATTTTTAAATCAGTCTTATTAGCGCTTCTATGTTTGTGTTTTGTTTTTCCTCTTTCTTTTGAAAGAATGCTTTTTGATGTAGATATAAACTTACCCTATGCCCAGAATAGAGAAAAAATGCCCTCACGTAATCACAAACCCACGCTAACCTTCTTTTAAAAAAGTTATTAAAGAAACCCAGTCCCATGGCGCCATCTATATTCCAAAAAACAAAACAGAAGAAATAACAACAGGACTTTTTTAGGGACCTCCTTTGTCTTTTATTGGGAAATTTCGGGCTAAGAAAAGCTATATTTGGCGTAATGCAAGCTTCTCACAGAAAAATTTCCCAATTATTATTTTGAATCCATTTCGAATCAAGTCCTTAGCCCTTGAAGAAATGGACTAGAATGGATTCCTTGATTGTTTTCGATTACCTCTGAGTTTATCTTTGTGTTTTGGCTTTCTTTGTTTGCAGCTGCAATTGCGAGCTACTTAACCATTGTTTTAAATTTTATTATTTATAAATAAATTTTTTGTTGTTTTTGTTTAAATTTGGAATTCTTTAAATTTTTTTCCCTAATTTTTCTAGTTGATTGTTTTTAAGTTCCTCGTAGAGGGTGATTACAAAAGAATATCCCGATTTTGAGGGTCTATACTTTAAGAAAAAACTCCACCCGAATGATAGTGTATGACAAGTTCTCTATTTGGTGAAATAAAATATTTTTTCTGTCACTACGGATGAACATTAACAAACTGTAAACGCGAATAACTGCACACATCCAAACTGTATTTAGTAAGATGTTCTTGATACTCTAATATTTTAACAAAAAAGTTCCACTCTTCAGCGACTAAAACTGACCGAGTTATGGAGCTTTGAATATCGCTGACTTAGACGACTGTACATCATTTCAATAGCCTTCTTGAAGACAATCCACCAATCAATGGACAGTACTTGCTCGATGAAGCCTCTGATTGGTTAAAAATTATGAAATTCAAAGAATGGGGTCAACCATTCTTTTCGCATTATTAGTCTCGTAGTTATTAGCGATTCAAATCTGACGGTACTTTGTCACACAAGGAAGTTCGATCGACTATGACTGTAATTAGCGGAAAGACGTTTTAACGTCAAAAACTCTGTCTAAAGAAAAATTCAAATTTCAGTTTATCATACGGCAACATGAACTTAGGTGTACACGCATATGATACTGCGCACTCCCTGCAAATAATTTTGCAAATCTGCTATGTATGGCTTATGAAATGGTGGCGATTAAAACAATTGACCCCACAACGGATATATCATATCTCTAAGAGTGTGTCGCATAGTATCTTATTTGCTTGTGATGTCGTCTTACCAGTGTAGCAGCGCGTGATTGTTATGAATTTCCTTTATGTAAGGTTATAAATAAGTGTAGCGTGGAAACGCGTTTAACTTGGAGGTTGAATCTGGTGTCATTTTAAAGAGCTTGAGTAGTATTACTAGGATCCAAAGTGAGACAATAAAAATATTTATTAGAATATAAGTAAAAATCGGTATTAAATTGAAAACTTCAGACTCCGCATGTTATTTGATTATAGCATGCAGAGTTTTCTTTCGAATTGTACGAAACTTACAAAATACTTGACAATACGTAAAAGAAACATTGTATTAAAATTCGAATATTACGGGAAATATGAGCATTTGTAGTAAATAATGTTTTACTGCGCACACGCGAAATGTTGTTCTATATGCTGTCAACAGATGGCGCCATCAAAAGCTACTCTAAATAAAACAAAAGAAAGTCGCAATTTTTGAAACCGTCTGGATAAAATTATAAAACAAATGTTTCGTATTAATATCTAATTTAATTATCAATCTCTTCAATACAATATTTACACAGAGTAGTAAGTATAATGGTTACAGAATAGATAAATCACAAGCTACCACAGACCCTTGCTACATGCGATAAACTTATGATTTATCTATTCTGTAACCATTATACTTACTACTCTGTGTAAATATTGTATTGAAGAGATTGTTAATTAAATTAGATATTAATACGAAACACTTGTTTTATGATTTTATCCCGACATTTTCACGAAAAATCTACGGCGCGGACCCGAACTGCGCCTTTCTTATGTTCCCCCCCCCCTTCACTTTGAACAACATTTTGTGCTTTAAAAAAGAAATAACCCTAAAACAGCAGATACATAAAATGATATTGAAATGACCTTAAGCCAATGTAAAGAATTTGCTTCATTATTTTCACTTATTAATGCATAAGAAACAATATTAAAAATCATGAAAAAGAAATTAATTGGAAAATATTGTTTATTTGAATGTGTATCAGACCTTAAAATAAGCAAGAATTTACAGGGATAAACAGTACAATATAATAAGAAACAATACTTGAATACATTTAATAACAGTAGAGAGCAGATGTCAGAATCAAAGAATTAATTTGCTGTGCACTGTCCAAAGGTCAGCTCTTCTTGAAAAAGCTTCTTCTTTATGACTGGGAAGACATCAGAGTTGTAAGACTTCAAATACATGTACATTAATTAAAACATTAATTAATAATAAATAAAATAAATGTGATTTATTAATTTAAAACATGTTATCACTAGTTTCCGAAATTTTTCGTCCTTAAGAAAATATAAATCTTTTTTTGAATTAAGTGGGACGTTCACTAAGCATGGAATTTTATTTCAATTTATTAAATCAGCACAGTATCTTATTTTTCACAGGTTTGAAGTCTTTTCTTTATAATTAAAAGCTTTTATTCAACTTGAGTGTCGTATCCACAAACCTTGAGATCGATTTCTTACCCACTTCCAATCGAGCTACAGCTTCGAAATTTAGCACAGTGGTGGGTTTCCGGAGACAATACAATATTATGCTAAAATATTTGCAATTTATACCTACTTCAAACATAACAAAATGATATTAAAATTTAAGCCCTATATTTGGGTGATAAAGTTTGGAAGGTGGTAACGTCACGTTACGTAGGGTTGTGACAACACTACTAGTGTTTATTCTTTTTATCAGCAGGTTTTAATCCAGTTAACATGCTGCTGGACGTAAAATGTGCCGCTCCATTTTAATATTGAAATTAAATGCATATTTTGCATGAGGGATAATAAAGTGAAATTGGTGTCTACAGGGTGCAATTAGATGTTACATAACATGGGCAGCAGCTATTTGACTCCATTAGGGACATTCATGTAGACAAGGAACAGAACAGGTACAAGGACACTGAAAGAGCAGGGGTTAAATGCCAATCATAATTTAGAATGACTTCGTTAAGGGAACCATGATAATCAAATTATGCAAATTATTACGTTAAAATCTTATGCAGAGATTCGATTGAAATTGCATTCGCTACGAACAAGCTGGTCGTCTAAGGTGGCTAAATATAAATACAGATATACAAAAGAATAGGTGCATGAGGCTTTGTTTTTCTTTTCAACGGTCTCAAATAGTAGAAACTCTATTTGACAATTAATGAAATTTACACTTGTATTATACTGGATGTCCACACTTATCGTGGTCCAATAGCTAATTTCTAAACCGTGAGAGATAGACAAATAGTTCCAATTGGAAAAATGCTTTAAATGAAGGGAAAAATTATAATATATGTGTTTTGAGTGAATAAATATATTCCTGAAAAAGTTACGAATTCTAACTTTTTATACGGTCCCCCGGTCATTTCAGTCATATTTAGTAAAATATTTTTGACACTCTAATATTTTAAACAAAAAAAGTCCTACCCTTCTGCGACTAAAACTGATCGAGTTATGGTGCTTCGAATTTCATGATTTTTAACCAATCAGCGGCCTCGTCGAGCAAGTGCTGTGCATTGATTGGTGGATGGTCTTAAAGACGGCTATTGAAATGGTGTAAAGGGGTCTAAGTCAGCGATATTCAAAGCTCCATAACTCGGTCAGTTTTAGTCGCAGAAGAGTGGGACTTTTTTGTTTAAATTATTAGAGTGTCAAAAATATTTTACTAAATATGACTGAGAGGACCGGGGGACGGTATAAAAAGTTAGAATCCGTAACTTTTTGAAAAATATATTTATTCACTCAAAAAACATATATTATAATTTTCCCTTTAATTTAAAACATTGTTCCAATTGGAACTATATGTCTATCTATAACGGTTTAGAAATTAGCTATTGGACCACGATAAGTGTGGACGCCCTGTATAATACAATATTTAATTGGCCTAAAGGGAAAAAGTACAACTGGATATCCTATTCCAAAACAGGTGAAAGAAAGTCAAATTAATAATTAGAATTATTTTTTGTAAATGGAAATCAGTATAACATCATGAAACAAAAATTTTCGAATTAGAAGGAGAGGAGATATAAATACGTCAATAAATTCGAATTTTTTTTTCATACAATGGAAGAAGTGTATTGAGAAGTTCACCCGCAGAAGAGCTTTGTTATAAGCAATCGAAAACTTTGTTTCGCATCCATAAAGATGAATACGGAATCGCATCCAGTAAATGCGAGTTTTTCTGAAAGAATATATTGATAAGTTTTTGTTTTACAAAAGAAAGAATATACTTAGTTTAATAAACAAAACTTACGCTTTTCAACATTTGAACAATACTTACGGTACAGATTCAATTACGGATAATTATTATTAACTGAATCGCAATAAAATATGGCGATAAGGAACATCACTTCTTCTGGCCCATTTTTTAGTAAAAAATATCAGAATGAAATGATAAAAAACTATATTTGAGGCAACTGAATACAAGTTGGCAAACATGTTTTTTTCTCATCGAAAAATGGAAGGACAACGAATTTCATTTATCAGTAATTAAGGAAAAAGTGTACGTGAATTTAGGCCCCTAAATAAACTAAAAATAATAAGCATCGTAACTTATAACTACAAGTGAAATAATTTAACAAGAGATATTAAAAATTAAACTTAAAACCCTTTTTTTCTGATATGCACTGATGGCGTTGTTTTTACTGGTATATTTGGCAGAAGGTAATGTTATTTTTATCTTCTTGTTTCCTATTGGATTTGTTAAAAAAGACTTTCTGAAGTTTTTCTTATTTAAGAAAGTCTTTTTCCTGCATTATTTCAATTATTGGATAAATTCAGGCCACAGAGGGAATATTATTTGACTATTAAGTCGTTCCCTCGACAGAAAATGTATCCATTTTAGAACTCCGATGGCGAGTGGCACTTTGAAAAAGTCCGTCATTCGAGTTCCCTTTCATCCCCCCCCATTTTATTTGTTTAATCTTAATATGTTATAATTTTTTATTGTAGTATGATATTTGTTGTTTGATTGTATCTTAATTGGTTAGTTTATCATGACAATATTGTTAATGCAATTACTGGAGGCTGCTACTTTGCGCGCAAAAGGTATATTGTTGTTACTATTGTTTGCTTCTTTTGGTTCTTCTGTATTTTCTTTTTTGTATTTATTAAAGTATCATAATTCATAACATACACTTTCATTTTTAATTAAATTAAAATATTAACCGGCAACAAATCAAAGTACATAAACATTAACCAGTACCTTCGGTACGTAAAACTATCCATTGATGATTCCACTGATGTTTTTCGTGGCTTGAATAAAATTGAAACAAATGACTAATAATAAAACATAAATTGAAATACAACAAATTGAAGAAGGAGTGAATAAAATAAGGCATATTAAGGTTAAGCCATCCCTTTTAGTTATATAATGTGCTTCATATATATTATGTGTATTAGTTATATTATTATGTATATTAGTTATATTATTATGTGTATTAGTTATATAATTAATATTATATAGCTAATTAATATTAGTTATATAATTAGTATTTAATATGTGTATTAGTTATATAATGTGTTCATGCTTATTGATCAAGTTGGAAATAGATAAAATGCTCAACTACACTTATTTTTTGCCTTTGTTAATAAACGTGATACGTGTATTATGCAATTGATTATTCTTAATAAAATTATTCTGACATACATTTTTGATACGCGCATTATGCAATTGATTAATTTTGATAAAAACATTCTGACACACATAAAACATTAAAATTGGATAATTGAAAAAAAATATTTACAATGTCAATTTTCCTCCTTCGAAATATTTTCATATATCTAAATTTCTTAAATATGTAAACCAAAAATCCTTTTTATCTCGATGGCTTTAAAATGAAACCTATGACTGTAACAGGATTAATATATTTTTTTTAATGTTAATGTTACCATAAACTTGTATACTTCTGTCCTCTAGGCATGCGGAAGATTTAATGATGACGTGAGCGATAAACTGCTCCTACTTGGAAAACAGCAATTGTTAACTATATCATTCCAGTCAAATGTAAAAACACCTAAATAAGCTCTGGACCACAGACGAAAACAATCAATTGAAGAAAATTAACAAAAACAACTATTCTAAGAACGGAAAAATTAACTTAACTGTTAAAAAGAAAAGTAAGGCGAAAAAACATAACACATAAAAATAAATAAATATAATATGAATATAATTAAAAATAAAATAAAAATAAGATTAATATATATATATATATATATAAAATTAAATAAGTAAAAAATAAAAACACTACAAGAACAGTAGAGAAATAGAAATTTAAAAAAAAGTAGAGTTCCAGTAAATCAGTGGAATGCACTTTTCCAGTGAACTTTGGACAAAAAAGATCCAAGTACAAAAGATAAATTATTTAAATGATATTAGACAGAGGTTTTTCTGGTAACTTCCATGCTTGGCATTATTAACAGATTCTGGAAACCAAAAGAATGCCTTTGTGGCACTCGATGATGGCAATCCATATCCTCATTTACATATTGACGGTGTTCTTCCTGTAATTTCATGCTTAAATCAATAGATTCCTTCGGGAAAACAAAGAATGCTCTTGTGGTACATGTGATGCACCATATCCTATTACATTCTTGCTATCCTCATTCTAAGATATTAGACAGAAGTTCTTTCCGGTAACTTCTCATGCTTGGCTAATATAGAACAGATTCTTTGGGAAACCAAAAGAATGTCCTCTAAATGATGATGGCAATCATATCTCATTACATCTTGACTCCCCTATTTACAATGATATTAGACAGAGGTTCTTCTGGTAACTTTCATGCTTGGGTATATCACAGATTCTTTGGGAAACCAAAGAATGCTCCTGTAATGATGATGGCGCACTGTATCTCATTACATCTTTGACTCCCTCTATTTACAAAATGATATTAGACAGAGGTTCTTTCCTGTAACTTCATGCTTCTTTGGCATTCAGAAAGATTCTTGGGAAAACCAAAAATGCTCCCTGTAGACTGATGATGGCACCGTATCTCCATTAATCTCTTGACTCTATACAATGATATTAGACAGAGGTTCTTTCCTTGGTAACTTCATGTTCTTGAATATCAGAACAGATTCTTTGGGAAACCAAAAGAATGCTCCTGTGGATACTGATATGACCAATCCTCATTACATCTTTGACTACCCTATTTTACAAATGATATAGACAGAGGTTCTTTCCTTGGTAACTTCATGCTTTGGGCTATATAGAACAGATTCTTTGGGAAACCAAAGAATGCTCCTGGGCACTGATGATGGCACCATATCTCATTACATCTTGACTCCCTATTTACAAATGATATTTAGATGGTAGTTCTTTCCTGTAACTTTCATGCTTTGGGCATATCAGAACGAGACTTCTTTGGAAACCGCAAAGATCAGCTCCTGTACCGATGATGGCAATCATATCTGCATTCATCTTGCACTCTCATTTTACAAATGATATTAGACAGGTTCTTTTCCTGGTATACTTCCATGCTTTGCTGCATAATCAGAACAGATTCTTTTAAACAAAAGAATGTCCCTGTGTACATGATGATGGACCAGTATCTCATTCATATCTTGAGATGCCCTATTTACAGAATGATATTAGACAGAGGTTCTTTTCCTGTAAATCTCTATGCTTTAAGTATTACTTCTATCAGAACAGATTCTTTGGGAAACCAAAAGAATGCTCCCGTGGCACTGATGATGGCACCATATCTCATTACATCTTTGACTACCCTATTTACAATGATATTAGACAGAGGTTCTTTCCTGGTAACTTTCATGCTTTGGGCATATCAGAACAGATTCTTTGGGAAACCAAAAGAATGCTCCCGTGGTACTGATGATGGCACCATATCTCATTGCATATTTGACTGCCCTATTTACAATGATATTAGACAGGTTCTTTCTGGTAACTTTCATGCTTTGGGCATACCGGAAATAATTCATCATCCTAAGGTGAAAACTGGACTTAGATCTATTGTCCAAAATTTACTGGAAAAGTGCATTCACACTACATGATTTACTGGAACTACATTCTCCAGCCTGGATCTCTACTTTTTACTATTGCTCTACTGATCGTGCATCTCTGTGTTGCTGCATTTGGCTGGGATGATATAGTTAGCAATTGCTGTTTGCCCCGCAGGAGCAGTTAATCGTTTATGTGATCTTCAAATCTTGATCTTGCATCTCTGTGTTGCTGCATTTTGTTGGAATGATATACAGTAGAGTCTCCCTACAACGAAGTCTCTCTACAGCGAATTTCTCCCTATACCGAAATTTTTAATCGGAATGTTAAAAAACATTCAAAATATTCTCCATATAAAGAAGTGGTTTTCTCCCTATAACGAATTTTTTCAGAGGTTTATCTTTTCGATTTTTGTCTTTTTTTTTGAAGAAAGTTGATAATTTCTGTGCAACCAATTCGCTCACACGTGCCTGTTTCTGGAACCACTCACTCTTAAAATGTGAAATTTTTTCTGAAAATTGAACATCACGAAATGCAAAGAAATGTAAAATAACGGAATTTTTCAAGTAAAATAAACATAAGTACATACTAGTACAAATTATTCTCTAAATTGGTGAATTGTCTTAACTTTTGAGCATTTTATTTATACAATAAAAATTAATATAATTTTAACAAATTTATAATATATATTACTTCATTTTTAATTGAAAATCATAATTAAATACATTTGAACTTATCGCACCTATTGAAAAGTTTGTTACATTTACTTAAATAACTGCAAAAATCTCTAATCTCCGTATAACGAAATTTTCTCTATAACGAATTTTTTAATTGGAACCAAGCGATTTCGTTATAGGTTGACTCCACTGTAGTTAGAAATTGCTGTTTGCCCCGCAGGATCAGTTAATAGTTTATGCGATCATCAAATCTTGATCTTGCATTTCTGTGTTGCTGCATTTTGTTGGAATGATATAGTCAGCAATTGCTGTTTGTCCCGCAAGAGCAGTTAATCGATCACGTGATCATCAAATCTTCCGCATGCCTAGTATGAAGTATACAAGTTTATGGTTATTGTGTGTGTGCTTCAATCAATATATTCCTTTATTAAACTAAAATGTTGGAAGCTTTCTATTTTAATTGTAACGATAAGTATGAATCATAATCGATGTCTTCATATAAACTTTTAAACAAAATCATAAATTTTTTTTAATGACTGATGATTCACTATTTTAATGTGGTAGTATTTTGATTTGGATGATTTTCAAAAAGTTTACATAAAACATCCTACGATTTTAGAATTTACTCCTCTTATATATATATATATATAGTGCAAAAATTAGAGTCAAAGACAATTCAAGCAAATTATGAATGTTCGCGTTATCAAAATGCATGTCTGTACGTTTATTAAGAACACCGAAAGATCTCCATGAAATTGAATTTTTTTTGTTTTAAACGTAATTTTTTACAAAGAATATCAAGTACAGGTGTATAAAGATAAATGCAATTCAAGTACAGAAATTACTTTGAGAACCCTCTGGCCCGGCGCAGACATCCGATTTGTGTTGGACAAGACATTAGCGACAAAATGTTAGAGAAGAGATTAGCGACGTTAAATATGTCCATAGTATTTGGGGCATAAAGATAATCGAATAAATTAAATTAGGTATTAAAACAAACTTAAATAAATTTAAACATACACTACAAAATTTAAACAATGTTTAAGTAGCATACAATAAACAAAGGAATTCAATATAATTCAAAGAAAAAAATACCCTGAGAGAATCGAATTACATAAACAAGGAATCCTTTCTAGTCCACTTTTTCAAGGGCTATAGACTAAATTCGAAATGGATTCAAAATAATAATTGGGAAATTCTTCTGTAAGAGGCTTGCCTTAAGCCAAACTAAAGCCTCTCATTTCCCGAAATTTCCCAAACCAATAGTATTTGGGTAATGTAGACGTACCTCCGGCCGATCTGCGGTGTCGAACAAGTAATGAGCGGCACTTTTGCTCAGCATTTTTTCCAGAGATCGATGGGAAATCCTAACATAACCGGAGGTACGTGTGCACCGAGCTTTAACTGGGCGTAATGGTACACCGTTTAACTTTTCTCCGTAGTGCCAAATTGAAAAGTCATTGACTCTAACCTCAAATACAAACCGTCCTTCTTGCAGGGGTGCCTGAAGTCGGCGAGGACGAGGATGCGCCAATACCTGCACTCGGTGGCCCGGTGCGCCCTGTCGTGCGTCTTCCTCCACCTGACCATGTGCCTGGTGGGCGTGTTCCTGGAGGGGAAGGCCTGAGAGAGCTGCCATCGTCTGCCACGTGCCCTTATCAGTTCTCCGTCCAGATCTTACAACCTGCAGCAGCCTGGACACGAGAATGATAAGGAAGCGAGGAGACTGCCTCCTGGAGATATAGATACAAAAATACCGTCTTCTTTCTTTCGACTCGTTCATTCTGTAATAGAGACACAGCGATTAGGAAATAAAATTCAAAATTTGTGTTTTGTCTTTTAATGTTTTCACCTGCAACACAGATAGAATGGATGATGTGCTAACGAACAAAGTGGATAACGAACACTTTTGCGAAAGACTGCCTCTTGGAGATAGATATATACAAAAATACCGTCTTCTTTCTTTCGCCTCGTTCATTCTGTAAGAGGGAGACAGCGATTAGGAAATAAAATTCAAAATTTGTGTTTTGTCTTTTAATGTTCTCACCTGCAACACAGATAAAATGGATGATGTGCTAACGACAAAGTGGATAACGAACACTTTTGCAAAAGACTTCGGTGTTGTGATACTTCATTATAGGTTATTAGCAAATAATTATTACCGATATGTGACTCATAGATTTTGTCCTTGCGTTTGTTTAACAATGCAATGCTGGCACGAATATAGCGCTCGCGATAAGTAAAATGTCAAGAGTATCGCTTTGAAAATATATTAGATATTGTCTCATCTTCTAGAATGCAAGGAATATTTATTATGGTATTAGTCACACACATACGATTCTGGGTCAGTTGCGGATGTGCTGCAACTTTTGCCTCCCTAGCGAACAATGTAACATGCCCTTCTTTTGCAAGTAAAATAGGGCACATAAACCTAAAAATAAAAAGATAAATTACAGGGGAAAAAAATCGACGTGAGGCTGTCTCTGCGAAACAGACGCTGGGATTGAGGGGCGTAGACTTACTTACCTTACTCAACTGTGATTTTCTGTGACTAAAGTAGCTCTATGTGACTATTCACTCGATAGTCTAGTGTGACTATTAGTATAGTGTGACTATGTGACTCTATCTATGTAAAATTCTTCGTGAGTTTCACCAACTTTGCAGCTCGACTGTGACTAAACCGTAATTACAAATTCTAAAATTCTTTTTGCAGTCTTCAATGTCAGCCTTTCTCTGTTAAATGAAACTAAAACAAACTCTCTATGTTATTTGGTTGAGGAGCTATAAGCTTTCAACTTTAGCTCGAAAAGCGTCATAATTTTTTCCTTTCCCGACACACCATTAGACCACCATGGAGAGACGTAAGTCTAACATTTTATTAGTAAAGTAAATCCTCGTTTGACACCCTTAATCTCTGCAGACAGGTTGCGAAATTCTGGATCCACCATCAATCTTTCTTTCACATATCGGCAATTTACAGACAAAAGGAGGAAAACGCAAACTAATCACATGAGTTATTATTTTTTTTATGTACACAGTATTTGGGATGAAACTGCTGCTCTTCTTCGTTATAAAGTTGCTTTCCTGTATATCTGATTTTACCACCCTTCTTAAACTACGCCACTGCATTTATTTACTTTATTTACAACCCTCCCGGCCCAGCCTACCCAAGAGGGTGTAAAGCCTTCCACAGGCCGGAAGGGAAACATAAAACAAAATAAATGAAGTGCATTAAAAAGAATTTGAAAAGAACCCCAAGGGGTGATCAGAACAATTTAAAAACCATCGTTTGCAACAATGAACTAAAAAAAAAGGATAAAGAGCAAAAACACAATAAAATAAAGAGCGAAAACACAAAACGCGAAGAGCAAAAACACACAAAGCTTAACATTGAAAACACAAAAAGATTAAGTGCAAAAACACAAAACGCAAAAACACAATAACCCAAAGAGCAAAAACTCAAAAAGCTTAACATTGAAAACACAAAAAGATTAAGAGCAAAAACACAAAACGCAAAATCTCAAAGAGCAAAAACACAAAACGCAAAAACCCAAAGGGCAAAAACTCAAAAAGCTTAACATTAAAAACACAAAAAGATTAAGAGCAAAAACACAAAATCTCAAAGAGCAAAAACGCAAAAAACAAAACACTAAAAACACATACAAAAAATAAAGATAACCAAATTAAAATCAATAGCACTTAAAATCAAGCAGTTACAAACAAAAATCGAGAGGCAATAAGCATTACAAAAACTACACAGAAGCATACAAGAGATCTAACAAAAACTTTACAATGAACGAGAGAACAATTCAAAAGAAAACAAAACAATTCCTAAAACCGTCGAGAACAGTTGACGGAGTATTAGAATGACACCAAGTTGAAGAAAATAATAATAATAAAAATTTCCAGAAACCAGAACACTCCAATCAAGTCCAAACTCAGTACTGATTAAGCCTATTGCACACGTCCCCACAGAATCTGAAGATCTTCTGAAGTCGCAAAATGCACTCCCTATTTTTCGATAAATTTTTGAACCACTCGACCCGATGATTCAGTGTGGGTTCTTTAAGATGATGCTCCTTAGTCAGCTGGCAATGAAAAACGTAGTGATCCGCGTCACACACCACTGCATTGGGTAGGGATTCAAGTTCAGGTGTTTCCGAGTGGAAAACCAATCAGCAATTTAAGATGCATTCAACCCTGTGCCTGATACTGGATGATATATGAATCGCCACACGAAATGTTACAAATGAATTGTTCTGAAAATGTTTCTTTATAACACATGCATTATTCAAGCCTTTTTAATTTGCTAGATTGAAGTAGGGTGGAGGCAATGCATAACTGATAGGTTCATAAGAAATTCATAACATAGATGAGAACTTGATGAAATAGAATAATGAAGATAAAGCGTTTTCAACACGAACGCTATATACACTCAAACCTGTTATTGTGGGGTGGTTAAAAACATATTCCGAAACTTCATAAGTTGTTAT
>BGPR01019728.1:0-28795 GCA_013235015.1 Araneus ventricosus
CAACTCTTAGTACGTATTATTGAATAATATAGAATATTTATATGTTTTGTGAAGTTATATACCTCGGATATTCGATAATTCGAATTTCATTAGACCAAAATAAAAATTCGACCTATTAAAAAATTCTGTTTAAAAAGAATTGTGTCAAAAAATAATTACAGCGGCTTCCGTGTCAAATAAATACCTCGAATAAAAGAAATCAGTTTTGCATAACATACTTTCTTTTCAAAAACAATTCTTCTTCTTGCGACAAAATTATTAACTCAACTCATTTTTTCTAATCGCTCATAGATGGTGCCCGAATAACGTTTAACAAACTTACATCGATAGACAACAGAGGTTATAATCCGCACAGAGCTGAAGTAAGCGATGATTTTCCCTTGTATTGAACGATCGCAGCGTCCTCATGTGGTGCTCCTGGAAGTAGCCACTTTGATCCCGTTTTATTATGCGAAATATCCAATGTTGATGACATGTTGTCTTCGACGCCTTCGTTATGGATTCAAGGAATTTCATAGCTAAAAATTATAATCATTGATATTTTTGCAGTGATTTCATTAAATATCGATTTTATAATGAAATTTAGTTCATTATGAAAGAAAATGATGGACTGTCTTCGAAAGTTCTAGGCCATTATTCTAGATTCCTTAAGATGAAAACAATTAAATTTAATGTTTCCAAACTCATCAATTTCGATTTAAATTAATGAAAACGTTATATTATTTATATATTTGTAAATAAAAAAAATTAGCTTTCGTTTATTTTTCCTGAAATATAATTTCCATTTTCGTGCTACAGAATTTTATATGCCCATCATTTGAAAATGTATTACTAACACACAATATTCTTATTTTTTTAAATATTCTTACCAATCTTGTATTTTGGTATATTTTTTGTTCATTACATGTGACAAACAACATCACTACTAGGAAAAAAAAAATTACTTTAATAAGCCGGAATTTCATACCAACTAACAGCTTATAATAATCTTCCTAATGATGAAACAAATAATTGCAATTTTGTTAATATTGATAAAAGCAGAAATGTACGTAATTAATTCGAATTAGGAAAAAATGGCTAAGCATTTAAAGACGTTGACATTCACTAATTTCTAAATGTAAACAGCTCTCTTGGTCTAGCATTGAAATTCAAATTTCACATTTATTTCGCGTATCAAACATTTTTTTCTTCTTTCGCCATCGTTACACAGGGTTAACTGAATAGATGATTCGAAATGTAGAGCCTGATAGTATTTACCAAAAGAAGCAACTGTCACAAAACAATGTTCTTTCGGAAATTAAGCGGCACACCGCATGAGAGCACATGGATGGTCAAAATGGAGAACAGTAAAGACGAATAATAAAGGAGAAAAATCATTTATTGGTAATTTTAATACTTATTTATGTAAATAATGGGCCTTCATTCATAATTTAAGCTTGATTTCTATTTAGTTTACATCATACAGTATTTAAACTTAATTCCATGAATTAAAGGTCATTTTTTGTTATGTCTGAAGTCCTTATCACATGATTTCTGACTTTATACAATTAACCAGTTTCCGGCATATTCGAATAGGCTCGATCTCCGTTCAATTTGGATAACTGGAATTCTCTGTAGTTCCCCTTCGTGTTCGTTATATATTGCTTCTAGCTGAAACCCGAGACTCATTCACGTAGCATAATTATTCGATATTTTTATATGAAATAATTCATAAACAAATACCTTTTATCTTCTGAAACGTTTAATTAAAATGAAAATGGCAAGCAAAACAAACGATTTTTAGAAACAGCCGGAACTTAATTTTCCCTATAAATTATTAATTTTTTTTACAAAAATAACATGAAATGTAATTAAACATTTTAATATTTCAATTTGATTTATATAGATAAGCATTCGACGGAATTCCAACACAAAATTGTCTGCTGCTTTATTTTGGATTAAAATGAGAAAATCTGATGCACGAACGATTTTTAGGGTCTCCTGTTTTCTGAAAACAGATCCAAAAGATTTTTTAAAACAGCAGACGGCTTTTTCAAAAGTTATTAGTAATTTCTGCTTTGGTCTGTGGCATCATCGCTGCATCTGGCAACATCCTGAATTGCGATTTTATGCAGATCGGATCCGCCCTCTTTTTGATGTCGCCTATCAACCAATAGCATCGAGCATGTTGCTGTATATAAGCACTGATTGTTACCGTTCATTCTCTGCTCTGCTCTTCCTTGTTTGTATTTGATTAGCTAGCTGTATAATGATTTTATGATTTAGTATTTTAATTAATTTAATTGTTTCTTTAAATTTGTTATTTTATTAACGAGTAGTCTTGATTCGACTTCGTCACAAGTCACACATGCGATGGAATACTTCTGATTTTGTGAATACAGGTATGATAGATCGGAAGCCGAGTAAGGCAGTGTCGTGCAGGTTAACATGTTGCACTTGATCGCCAATAGTTGTATGTGCCGACTGCCTCAGCATCTACATAAATAAATCTCGCCTCTATCAATCCTGTGAAATTAACTTGACCTAGACTTAGGCTCTAGAAGTTACAGGTCTAATCCTCTGATTGCGAATCCCGCGATTTTCGCGGGTTGGAAGGAAGTCTATTTTCTGTTGCATCTTGCTATTTTCACAGGTTAATGCGTTTACTTTGTACTTTTATAGTGCTGAATTGTAATAAAGCTGTGCATATAAGTAACATCTCGATTAGCTCAACGGTATTTGAACAAGTTCTGAAACGTTGCATCTAATTAGTGATTTAAAAAATACGCAGTCAGAGGTTTAATGGCACAAAGGCCAAACGTTCGTTGTTTCCAAATCATATAAGATTTTAAAATCATGACAATTATTGAAACTAAATCGTTTTACTCTTACGAATTATACAAAATTAAACATTAAAAATCAAACAAGATATACTTAAATCTCCATCCACAATTGAAATTAGAAATTATTCGTAAAGGAACGCAACTCGCCACCATCAGTTCTCAGTAAATAGCATTTTCTCTATTTTTAATCGGTGTAGAATCTCTTCTTCGCATGCTCCAAAATAGTTGCAAGCGATAACAATATAAACATTGTTGGAAATTACGTTTGTAAACATTTTCAAAAATTAATTAAAATTAGCACAATGCCGTATGGAGACGAAACTGATATCATTGAAACGCTAATTTTTTGAACATTTATTTGATGTTAAAATTGTTATTCCGCGATAATATGTTCCTAAGTTACTGTGAAAAAATGTTCATATTTAAAGTAATTTTTAATTAATTATACTTAAAATTAAAATTTCGAAAAATACTTTGATAGTGAGTACCTAAATCCCTAGATGCAACCACCTACCAAATTTAAAATTTCTGGTCGCAATTTCGTGGGAAATTCGTTGATGAGTCAGTGAGTGACTTTCTCTTTTATATATATAGAGAACGATATATAAATAATCGTTACTTTTCTATGAGAATTGTATATGAAGGATACAAAAAGAAATTATTGAAATAAAATCTTTCAAAAATTCGGCCTTCAGATTATGATGAATCCCCACGTTACAGCTTTACTTGGATCTTAAAAAACCATTATCGTAGGGTTGAGGTGCTGTCTGTGAAGATGAAAATTTCAAACTGCAACGATCTCGATGGATGACATTTATTATTCAGTTTTAATATCAGAATTATAGATGTGTATCAAATTTTATACAGAAAATTGTATAGATATACAAACAATCCATCCACGGATTGATTGTTTGTATATCTATTCGTAAGTAACTCAGAAATACCACAAGCTAGACGGAGGAATTTTAGCATGATATCTTTGCACCAAAAACTGTAGAAGAGTGCTGTATTTTGACAAATCCGTTCAAATATGTTCTCGTTTACCTGTCTGTGTAAACGCTTTAACTGGCAAACGCAATCAAATAGGAAAATTAAATTTTGCGTGGTGTCTTTTCACCAAAATCGTAAACGTGTATTAAATTTTGGTCTCGAACAGTCAACGGGAAGATGTACTTATCAAAATTGCATGCTCCATTCACTTTAATATTCAACGGACCACAAAACAGTCAGTATTGTTGAAGCATATTAGAAAGTCCAGATAACATTCCTGCTGACCAATAATATGATTATTTTCTTTAAATTATTATAATCATTATATATATGCAGTATCTTACTTTCATCGAGACTAGCAAAACTGGACTAGCTTATACCATACATATATTCGTATATTTTTCTTCATTGATACGGAAACAACTGTGTATGCTTTTACCCGTGAATCAATTCAAGATTCGGTCAGTTGATTCTCCTCCTTTCACGGATAAATTCTGTCTTAAATTAGTGAATTTTACTGATGTCCACACCTTCTTATGCTGCATTCATTACAACTTAAAGGATAATGCAGTATATGCCGAATGGTTGTTTACAAACTTTGAATATAGATCAGGCATACAGAAATAAGTCATTTTTACAACAGAATTTTCGGTATTAACCCTTTGACTAAGATTTTTCAAAAAATTAATGCAATTTCCTATGCAGACTTTTTTTAAAAAATTATCCAGATTTCTATGCGAATGAAAATAATATGCTTCAAATAAGCCAAATACATTGATTGGAGTTAATTTTTCTATGAGCGGATTTTACCAAAGGCTGGGACATAATAGTTCCAAAGACAAAAATATTACATTTTAATGCGTTGAAAATGGTTATTATTAGTTATTGAGAAAACTTATTTATATATTTACAACAGTTCGTCAATATATTAAGAAAAATATGACGGGAGGCTGTCTTATTTAATCAACCGCTGATGTTAAAGGTGTAGGACAACTTTACTCGCGTGACTCTTGTTTCTCGAAGATTCTCTTTGCTACTCGCGATTCTATTTTGTTTCTCGAAGCTTCTGGGATCCTCTCTGTAACTCGCGAAACTCTTTTGTTTCTTGAAGTTACAGGCGATACTCTTATTTCTCGTGATTCTCTATTGTTTCTCCGAAATACTAATGTATGGAAAATTGGCGAAATTAAATAAGACTAAGGTTACAATGAAATTTGCTTTACTTTTTAATAAAATATATTATAATGCCAATTCGTTTGTTATGAATTTTTCAATCGTGCGAGGATATCTTACAATTCTGTGCAGGATCTGTCGATGATATGAAAAGTAAAGTACATAATTTAATAAATGGGGATTAATGTTTCTTGTCAAAGTTGAATCAATATATGAATTCCACTGAGTATTTGGATAATTTGTTGCTACCATATTCATTACATTTCTGTACATTCAAAGAGAATTTAAGTAATTTTGAATCTTACAGGATATTTATTCCCTTTCAAAAGGGAAAATAATTGCTAGCACCAGTTACTACTTTAAAACATGGAAATAATTTCACATGCCAATTTTCGCATACATTCAAACCCGGATGGCAAATATTTGTAAAATTCAGGCATCTCAATTTCACTAAATTTTGTCTTCAGATCTAAAGATCATTTTATGTTGTGGTTCGAATAATAATGCATAATTAAGATTTTTGAAAATTAAGCTATGAAATTTTTATCAAAAATTTACTGTTATGTTACTGTTACATACTGTTATGTTTGCTTGGCTGAGAAAGTACCCATTGTGGGCAACGAGTTTGAAGCCCTTGGTGAAAAAAAGTTGCTTTTTCTAAATTCTGAAACTTGTACATACAAAGGAAAATATTATTTAATTACACGTTCGAAATACCATACTGTATTTCTTTTGTTTTAGCAGCAATACTCGTAAACGCCTTGCATGGCCGAACAACTGTTATTTTACTTGATTTAATTTTTGGGAAGAAAGTCTGCACAGCAGCTTTACAATACATCAAACAGTATGTAACTTTTATGACTAGGTACCAAGTTTCAGTTTAAATTCTGAATTAAAGAATTGAATCTATGAAAAAAAATTTAGGATACATTTCAATACTAGTAATTTATTTAAAAATAATATAGCCTTCAAAAGTGTTTTTGTCTAGATAACGCAAAATGATGTAGGTGTTCTTGGTTTACATTACAGCATCACTTTCTTCGATGATGAGTATTGCTTCAATATAAGAATAACCTCGTCAGTTCTTGAATATAATGCAAGAAAGCTGTTTGTGAGCAGTGAAAATGAAATTTTTCGAACATCGTAATTCCGATGGAAGGTTCCCGATGGAAGGATGACCTACGTTAAATCAGTCGGCTTTCTAATGATGAATAGCGGAATTTCCGAGAATGTTAGTTTTTACATGTTGTTGCATCAATCCATCAGAATAAACATTGCTCAATTGAAAAGAAAACAACTATCCCAAATGTAACGCCGTTCTCAAGCTGTTTGAGAGACTGACAATTTGCTCAAGAAATAATTTTTAAAATAATGCTTGAACAGACAGTGCTTAAAATCATTTACATCTTGTAGATTTTCCGGAAAGATTTTCTACATTAAAAAGACATAGGAAAAAACAAAGCATTTGGATGCGCATGTACATGTTTATTAAAGTATCACCACTATTTTAATACAAAATTTTCCTATATAAGATTTATTTTTTATGCTACAAGTCATTTAAATAGCAGACGTCTCGTTTATTTGAAGCTCGGATGTTTATTTCTGAGCTGGAAAACGAAAATTACAGATGAAGTTTTTATTATTTAAAATGTTCAGATGACACGATTTTTTCTGATGAGATTTCAGAGCCATCTGTTAGCACAATGGATGAAGTTATCCGACAAGAATTTAGAAACGGATGGGAGGGTGAAATTCCAACAATATTACACATTTCCCAAATATTGGAAAAATGGGGAAACGATGCTAAAATTAGAGAAACGTTATACGGCAGCTCAATTGGTATCATAGAAGGGATAGATTTTATAATTATTTAGTCGGTGAAAAAATAATTTTTGTTGTCTAATATGTTCCAAAGTTTTCAGTGGAAAACTCCGAATTCTTTCATTTTTTTAAATTATTTAAATTTCCAAAACAAATGTCCCAAAGTACATATCACACAATCCAAAATATTTTTTCGCAAAATTCCGTAGCTCTCTCTCCAGAAGTCTGACTTCCGTAATGCAAACACACACCTACAGACTCTCGCACATTCTACTTTCTTATTCAAACATGTGTAAAAAAGCCAGAACTGTTTTTACGTAAATTTTGGAGACATCATGATTTGCTTTATTTCTTCAATACTTAGTAAAAACAAAAATAATTACGCTTATATTGATTAATACTGTTAACTACGTGACAAGTACTGGACACTTTGGGGTCCGGTTCCTGCAAAATTTTAAAAAAAGAGAACCTCTTAATCTTCCCCCTGGAAACTTCCTTTAATCAGGATTAATTATCAAAATGTGAAAGTAATACTAAGCAGAGGTTAAATTTCTAATATTAGATTTTTTTTTTAGTGTCCAATCTCACATAGTAAGCCTCCAGATGAAAACAAACCGATGCTTCTCTTGTGGGTTCGATAATAAACTCAGAGCTTGAAAGTTCATCAAGCAGAAGCTCAGAAACCACGAAGTGAAATCGTAAAAAAATCCGATTGCAATTATGATGTATTGTTGTGTAATGCAAGGATCAAAGTCTGTCGAATGATTCCAGGGACTCCGATTGTAGAACCAATTTAATGTTAATTTCAAAATTTCTTTAAATCATGTTCTAAATCAGCGAAATTTTCTAGCAACACATTTGTAAAAGTCTCTCGATTTGATTTAAATTTATAACATTGTTTCGTAGGGGTTTTTAAAAAATAAAACCCATTGTATCATTTCGACACTATTGTCCTCTAGAATAATCGTGCTTTGTCACTTATTCTTTCAAAACAATTTTTGCATTTCAACAGATTAATTTAGAAAGAATTGACTCACATTCCAAGCAACTATTACTACTCATAATTGAGTAATACAAGATTATTTATATGTTTTACAGAGTTATATACCGCGGATATTCAATAACTCGGATCTATAGAGACCAAAATAAAATTTAGACCCATTTCAAATTCGGTTGGAGAAAGCGGTGTCAAAAAATAATTACAGCGGCGTCGGCGTCAAATAAATACCGCGTATAACAAATCAATTTTGAAAACTTCCTTTCTTTTATAATGCTATTCTTCTTGGAACCAAATTATTAACTCACCTTTTCCTCTAACCGGTCATCGATGGTGCCCCAATAACGTTTAACAAAGTTACATCTATAGACAGCAGAGGTTTTAATCAGCACAACGGAAGTAAATGATGATTTCCCCCTGGATTAAACGATCGCAGCGTTCTCATGTTGTGCTACTGGAGTTAGCCACTTTGATCCCATCTTCTTATGCGAAAAATGCAATGTTGATGCCATGTTGTCTTCGTTATGGATTCATGGGAACTTTTTCACTAAATATTATAATTTGTGATATTTTGCAGTGATTTCATTAACTATCGTTTTTATAGTGAAATTAAGTGCATTATGAAATGAAATGATGAACTTTCTTCGAAAGTTTTGGCCGTTATTCAAGATTCTTTGAGATGAAAACAATTAAATTTAATACGTTTCCAAACTCATCATAAATTATTTCAATTAATGAAAAATTCAAATCTAACTTTCGTTTATTTTTCCTGCAATAGAATTTCAATTTTGCTGCTATAGAATTGTATATGCTCATCGTAGGATGAAAATTTAATACTAACACAACATGCTTTATTTCTTAAAATATTCTTACCAATCTTGTGTTTTGGCAAATTTATTGTCCTATGTTTGACAAACGACATCACTACTAGGAAAATAAAAAAAAGAAACCTTAGCCAGGAGCTCCAATCAACTAACAGGAAATACTCAAACTTTCTCATACGGAAAAGAACTTCACAGAAAAAGAGAATTTAATTCTTCTCTTGAAAGTATGTTTAATCTACATTCACCTGAAAATTTACGTAATTATACCACATTCGAACTTGCAAAAATTCTAGCTTACGTGTATTTATTATATAGCAGAGGCATAATGGAAAAGGGAAAGAGGAAAAGATCTTTATAATGTATTTGTTTTAGAGCGACCATTTGGTAACACTGCATTTTGTTCAAGCACAGTATTACCAAGCTAATACAAGTTGTGCTACAGAAATAAATTAAAAGCTGAACACTTTTTTCCAATCATGTACAGCTCAATTGTCAAAGAAGAATTTTCGTCGCCAAAGTTGCATCAAAAGTTTCACTCTACAGCAATCCATCTTGAAAAGAAAAATCTCTCTATTGCCTTTCTTCAGAATTTTTTTTTCTTTCAGCTTTTATCCCTTTTAACACATTTCAAAGGTTTTCTAGAAAGGATTTCGCAATTTAGTTTGGCTTGATAAATGATTGGCCAGAGTTTTTATTTCTGAAAAAAATTCATTGTTAAAGTTCAATGAGCGGAGGAAATATGTTTGTGTTTGTGTGTCTGTTTATACTGTCAAGAGCGTCATGCACGTGCTATTTGTTTCAAGTTAGAGAATTCTTAGGAACAAAATTGGGAATTAGATTCGGGTGAAAAGACAATCGATGTTAAAACTACGTCTTCGCATTCTGTGATGAATAATAGAGGTGGAGTTTTGTTGCATTGTCTTAAGGCAGAAATTATCGGTAGCTCTTCTCTTCGATGGACGTCTGGTTAGATTCCTGCGTGCAGGGCTGAATATTTGCGAAATAAATATTTTTTAAAAAAACTGCACTTTCGTTATTGCGCTGAAAAGTTTATTTCCTTATATTCATTATTTTCTAATTTTTAGTCTTTTATTTAAAATTTATTATTATAAATATTATGATATCCTGCCAAAATGTTCCTGAAATTATGCAACAAAAATTTAATTATGTGAAAGAATCAGTTTTCTGAAAATATTAAAATAGTGTATTGTCATCAAGAACACACAATTGTACAATAAACATTAGTAAGTGAATGCAAAATGAATTTTAAAATTCAATTTTCACAAACAAGAAACAAGTCAAGATAAAAATATGCTGCTAATGAATAATAACGAGAAATAATAATGCAAATTGCCAGAGACCATCATGCCTCTGAAACCATCTTTCGTAATTTAAATATCTTCATAATAAACTCCAGCGCACCAATTGAGAAAGAAATGTCCCAAATGAAAAAGTTGCCTTTCTTTACAGCGTTAAGTGGATAAGAGTAGAAGATTTGGGCTCGTACTTGTATCAGGATTATTATGATCCTTAGACACCTTCAAAAAAACAAATCGTAAAATTTTGAGATTTTGAGTTGTAAAGGACAACCGATACCGGAGAGATGTTAAAGGAGAAAAAAGTTGAAAATATAGAATAACAGCTTCCTTTTATTAAAAAATAATATAAATATTTTTATGAATCCTTAATTCAAAAAGAAAAAGCAAAACATTAACACTCTTCATTGGGTTTTAAGTTCATTTTTATTGATTCTAAAACTTGCATATTATTTTTGATCTTTTAATGCTGCTTCAACATCTAATTTGCTTAATTTTTCTTGTTCATCGTGGAATAGTGTTTTACTGTTAGACAGTTTTGCCAATTCATTATTATGCGTATGTATTTATTGTATCTATTAATCTATAACGTTGATGCAAAAAGGAGCATGAGCTTAACATGTTCTTCCTTGGCTAAATAAAAAGTTTGTTGACGCGTGCATGGAAGAACATGTTAAGTACAAAAGGATTAGTAAATTTCTCTGTAATTATTAGAGCTATTGATGTGTCATTAAGCATAAAAAAATTCGAATTCTTTTTCATCACTGAAGTGCCGAAACAGTAAAAATTGAGTGTAAAACCAAAAAACTGTAACCCCCTAAATTTTAAATCTCGTTTTTAGAAAATTGGCTTATTTGTCACTTAAAATATTTATCGACCAAAGTATCAATATGTTTTCAACTGCCAATTACTGACAGAATCAATATTTATTTCATTTTTATATCAAGTTAAGATTACTGTTCCATTAGCAGCATATAATTTATGCTTTGCCTTCGTTATATTCATATCTGTAGCTGGGATTATATTGACATCAGCTCCGCTGTCTACGAGAATGTGCAGATTTGATCTTCGGTAACGGAAGAACAAACGAAATTTGTGAAATTCCTTTACAAATTATTGCAGCATTGATCGTCATTGAACTTACTGCAGATTGGAATTTTCCAGATTATGTTGTGGTTTTTTAATCCAACGTGTAAGGAAGCAGATATTCCTCTGGAAAAAGTTTAGTACCAAATCGAAAATGAAAGTGTTACGATTTTCCTTTAGGTTGAAAATTATTGTGCTGGTTAATTCGAGATCGATTACGAAAAGAATTGTTATTTCGTGTTTTTCGTATAAGTCCAGTGAGAACACATAATCCGACAATTTGCTATTATGAATTTTTAATTTCATATAACAATTCGTTAGAAGAATTTTGTATATTATTTTTACTGCAAATTTCGGTTTTAGGTCTCATATTTCAACTCCTGTCAGCAAAATTGCCAAATTATCAATATCTTCTTCACTGACAATTAAAATATTTTTGAACGACTCAGGTAATTCAAAACCTCAAAGTTTTAGTCCCAAGTCTCAAAGTTTTAATCAGATGTCAATTTTCAGAAACATCTTAATTATTTACTGATATTAATGTTTGTAACAATTGACTCGGCGTTAAATCATCTAATTTAATTCCAGTGATTAAAGATTGAATTCTTGTATTTTCACTTTCTTTAAATAAAGTCAAGAGTCTAGTTATGGAATTTGAATATTTAGTTCGGTTATCACTGCTTATGATTTTCCATACTTTTTCAACAAATTTGGGATCCATTTGAGAAATTAAATAGTTAAGTTTTGTTTATTAAACAATGATACCGCTTATTTTAAATTGATCCTCTACTTGATAGAACAATATTTCCGGTTCATCTATACAGAGAAAAAAATTTGTTTAGCATATCAAATATAAAATGCGAATCCCCCATTTCAAATATCGTTATTTTTTCAGAATTGCTACAGTCTATTTAAAACCAGAAATCATCATCAGTATTTAACATTGTTGTCAATAAAATTAATTATGATAATAAATGAATGTTATGAAAAATATTTACAAAAAATGTTAAATGCTGATTCAGCTATAATTCAGCTAGTAGTAAATATTTGATAAAAATTTATAAACACGTATTAAATTTATTCGTGTTTATCATGAGTGATATGTAACATCTTACACTACAGAGGGAATAACACCCTAGGTTTCCATTCGAAAAGACAGAAATTAAAGTGGGTAGATTTGTGTATAGAGGATGTCGGCGCTACGTACCTTTATCAAACTCTGGAATGAGACCCTTGGCACTTCTTTTTTATATTTAGTATCTCTTATATGATACCAATTGAGTTTGCATACAATTATTTTTCCGATTTTAACATCGTTTACCCTGTTGTCCAATAATTTAAATGTATAATTCTGAATATTTTTTCCTCCCACCTGTTTACGAATAAAATACATTCATAGGGCTAACAGATGGCGCTGAAACCTTAAAATAAGTCCCTGCAGAAGATAATGCTTCCAACTCTAACTTTCGTTTAATAGTACAAGTGAAATAATTTAACAAGAGATATTAAAAATTAAGTTTTGGTTAACAGCCCGGACCTAAAAGACCAAGCTTTAAATTAAGGAATTCGACGAAGAAACTTTAACATAAAAGTCTTTTTCATTAAAATTATAAATAGAAAAGTTTTAATTTCAAATAGTGGTAGCTTTCTCTAGGCGCTTTTTTTTCATATCTAATGGTAGTTTCGACTTGCTTTTAATGTATTAACTGAGTCTTGAAAATGAATATAATAGTCGACGATTCTAAAAAGACTTTGTTCAATCAATACTTACTGAATTGTTTCGTACGCAAAACGTCAGTCTTTCAAACTGGCGTTAAGTTTAGAAATATTACGGTCTTCTCAATTGATGAACGTCCTTGCATTTTAGTTTCGTTTATTGCAAAATACATTTTTTAACAAGAAAGTTGACAGTTTCGAAAAGAAACTTTACGAATTTCCCAAAAATTATCATTTTAACATATTAATTAAAATGGGGAGTTTAAAAAAAGCGGTTTTCTCTGGTTTTCTTCATATAGCTCAAAAGCCACTAATTTTATGTATATCTTCATTATATGCCAAAATAATCAGCTCAAAATTTCCTACAACTTAGGTCTGTACAACGTTTGCAGGACTGCTTGTTTCTGAGCTGACGAAACGCCACTGCTCAGTACAGACCGGAAGAAAAGAAGCCAGCCCGCATTATTTTGCCTTCGTTCATCACGTATTAAAAATAAAAAGGCACCAATGGAAACACACAGTTTTCTTAAAAAATTTCAAAACTACATGAAAATTTACGCTGGAGCACTAAGTTTCATCTTATCAGCAATTTTTTTCGCGATTATAAGCAAACGAAATTTTGAGTTTTTAATGTTAAAGTTTTGAATAATTTTTGAAATCTTGAGAAATAATATAACTATTGATATAGAATTTTTTTATGTAGTGGTATGAATTATTCTGCACATTTTACTTTTTATTTTAAAATAATTTAGAGTACATGAACTATTTTATCAAAATTGATGTTAGAACATTTTTGAATAAATGTTATTTATAATAACTAACACTTATAATGAATTTAAAAGTGCTGACACTTAAAAAATTAACAGTATTCGAAGCAACTGGTGATTTCATAAGCCTGTGCAAAATTTCAACGTATTTGAAAGAGAATTTCTGAAGTTAGATTATATATTACCTATTTTAGCTGTCAAACGATGCACATGAGGGGGCGTGATATATTTCGAAAACTTTTTCATCATTAAATATAATCCTACCACAATTTTATTTTAAGAAAATTAAATATAAAAACAATTGACCAATTATATATATATTAAAACTTTAAAATTAAAGTGGTGAAATATTACAGTATTAATTTTTTTTATGTGTCAAGTTTTAACGATTGTAAAATGTAGATCATTACTTTGAAAAAACATTTAAAGTGCAAAATAATTTCAAATGCTACTACCGACATTTAAACGCAAGCAGAGAACTTTTTCGATTTAAATGTGGATACGATTTTTCTTTTTCTTTCTTCACAGTATCGATGGCAGTTGTTATGCCCCGTTATTGTACCCACCACGAAAAGTGAGAATCCGCTTACTTATTCAGCAGCTTCTCTTTCACATAGTCGTGGTAACCCCAGTGGGACTGCATTTCACTAATACGAGGGACTTTTCCAAATTAAGTTCCATCATGATTTTTCTCAAGTAAGTTTTATTACAAACAGAAACATACAACGACATAACAAAGTACAAATCTTTGGTTATTCTCCACATATTCGCCATTGATATTGATACATTTGCTGTACCGTAAAATCAATTTCAAGGAATCATCCTGGTATAAATCGGTGCCCAGCGAGTGAAAGTAGTTCTTCACAGCTTGTTTCTGAAGTGACATACCGATAGTGCTGATTTCCATACAGAAAAAATGAGAATGTCTGACGGAGCAAGATCGTTACTGCAGCCCTGGTCATCCCATCTCTCCCATCCAAGAAGGGAAACTTTTGTATTCGTTGCTGTGTTGGATCTTGCATTATCGTCTCCCCTCGACTCAAGAGCACTGGTCTCTTGCGTGGAATGATGGACCTCAGTTTGGTGAGGCTGTCGCAATAGCGTGCAGCATTGATGGTCCCTGAAGTGAAGAAATCTATCAAATGGACACCCTTTGCGTCCTAGAACACTGTCAGCACAACCTTCCCTGCGGTTTGCGACACACTTGTTACGGTTGATCTGGGGTGTTTCCATGTCTTTGTGGTGGCATCTGGGGTAAAGTTGTGCACCCATATCTCATCGCTTCTAACGATCCTGAAAAGACAAAAGAAATTTGAAGAGGTGCGGCGGTCTGTTAAATCATCCTTTCCTCACTCGGCACCGATTTCTACAGGATGGTTTCTTGAATTGATTTCATAGTACGACAAATATATCAATGTTCGTGACGAATATTAGACAAACAGCCTAAATTTTTACTTTATGTTTTTCATGAAGATCCTTGTAAAAAGTTAAGACGAAATTTCCTTTCGGAACGTCCGTCGTATTCAAACTCCTTCAAAATATTTGTCCTCAAATGATTATTATTTTCTTGAAAATTGTGGTAAGAAAAAATATTTGAACATAATGAAGAAAGAATCCTAACCTTATCACCAGGATCATCAGGTAGTTAAAGTAAGCGATTTCATAGTTCCGGACACTTTGGAAATATTCCAGATTCTATTGTGGTATTTTCAGAGTAATTTATTTTAGTGTATTTATACATGGCCAGTGTGCTTTGACTTATTAAATTAAATTGAAAAATAGAATAAATTTTAAAAGGCTATTCTTAGAATTTTTAAAAATGTTTTCAGCTTTGCTTGCTGTGATTACTGAATTATTATTCCTATTTCGGATAATTGCTTTTGATAAGATTTTTCTGTATAAATATAAAGATTATAATCTTTTATCGTCTTTCCAAACACAAAATTGTTTTATATTTAAAATTTAAAACTTAAAGCAAATTTTTAAAAACCTCTTCTTCAATTTTATAAAAAAAATCGAAATGGATTCAATCAAAAAACTGGGTTAAAGACCTCTCCGGGTTTTCTTTAGCGGAATTGCACCAAAAAGTTTTTTAATATTTCTTACAGAAGTAAAAACACATTTAACTTGTAACTTGTTTCCATAAAATTAAATTAAATTTGAATTTCCATTAAATTTATTTTCATAAGATGTACAGAATGTTGCGTTTTCGCAACCAGCCCAAAACAATATTAAAATATATTATTTAGAGATGTGAAACAAATTGGAAATTCGGCATGTGCTGCCATCTAAAATTATTATTTGAAAGTAGTCTTTTTTTTCGCTTTCGAAACACCAGAAAAAATGAATTTTTTTGCAGGTGGTAAAATTAAACTAATGTAGAAATAACAAAAATTATTACGAACAATTAAAGAATAGCGAATCAAATAAATATATTACTTCAGACAAACAACACGTAGAACATATTTTTCAAAAATTAAGAAATTAATGTTGCGTTTTCTCTACGTCAGTTTTTATGGGTTAAAACATTATTAAAATTCTTGCTTAGAATCCTAAATCCTTCCTAGAAAACTTTTAAAAGATTGCCATCTTTAACATGAATTAATATGTTGTAAAAAAATTGGACAACAATTCCTACCATTTTTAATAAAAATCTGGAGGTAAAAAATCGTAAAAACCTGAGGTGCAATCACATTTATAATATAATTATAAAATTAAGGATCGTTTAGGAATTGTCTAAATTTTGGTGCATATTGTGACTTAATTTCTATATAGTATCGTTTTCAGAGCCTTACGATTTCAAGAGTTAAAAAAATATTTACGTTTCAGTACATTAACAAAGAGTAAGAAAATTTTATTTTTATTATTTTCCTCTTTCTAGTGTTTTATATATTTTCTAATTCATTATTAAATATATTATAGGAAATTCACATCATTTTTTTTAAATTTACTATCCGATGATACGACTCATATGGAATCAAAATGTAATTCATAAACAGTTGATTGATTAATTTTCAGTTCTGAATATTTTTAAAAAAGTCTCTTGTTATCAGAAACCGTCAACTATACAAAATAAAATTTTAGATGTCTAGCACATCAATAATTGAGTGAAATGTATATTTTAAAATTATATCTAACCTAACATGAAACAAATGAAGTTATGCGTTGAAAGATACGCAGTAAAAAAACAAATTTTCATCCTGAAATCAGTTAACTGATACAAACAGGGATAGGGAACTTGCGGCATTACCAGTTATTTAAAATTTGTATTAAAATAATATACTTGTCTGTACTATAATAATGATCTGATTATTTAACCCGATAGGACTTGCGGGGGTCATTTTATGACCCCAAGAACTCGACAAACACCGATTCCTAGAAAAATAGCCATTTGTTCATTTCTTTCTAATCAGTACCTGAGTTAGTTAACCCCTCTGCCTTTTCTGAGTATTTAGAAAGTATTTCGGGAATATTTCGTCCCTAATACACTTTTTTCAGTTACTGGGGTTATGGAACCCCGCGCGTCCTTCCGTTTGTTTCACAGACCTGTTATTTCACCTGTTGTTTTATTCAGCTGACGGTAATCCTCACATGGCGAATACGTCCCATCTTTTTTCGTGTTAAGATGCAAAGGGCATGCCATTGCGTGATGGGCGAATTATTTCATTGTCGGGCATAAATATAAACTTTTCTTTAGCTATCGCTAATCATTTTAGATCAAGCTGTCGCGCTTTGGAATAAGTAGGTATAATATGTTGCGACAAAATTTTTCGCACCATGTTATATTTGTTTAGGGAAAAGATTAAGTTTTGAAATTTCAGGATATTTTAAGAGTAAATTGGAAGTTTTTATGGATATATTAACAGTACATATAAAATTATCAGTTGGAATAGCAGTTATAGCAGAATATCCCATCAATTATTTTTTCTTATTTATACCAATAAGGAAGTTAGATTTGTAAATACTTTTGTGACGTCAGAAGTTATGAAAGTAAAATGAAATTCTCGACGCGATCCCAAATCAAGATTTACATTTTTATACCTTAATTTCAGATTTCTGTCTCCATTATCATCATAAACTTTATATTCTGCCTCCGTTTTATTCTGAGCTGTAGCTGGGATTATGCTTACATCAGCTCCACTGTCTACGAGAAAGTGCAAATTTGATCTTCGGTCACGGACGAATAAGCGAAATTATCGGCAAGCCTTTACATTTTCTGCAGCATAATTTGTCACTGAACTTACTGCAGATTGGAGTTTTCCTGGTTATCTTGTGGATTTTTATTACAATTGCAAGGAGGCTTACATTTCTCTAGAAAACATTTGGCGCCAAATCAAAAATGAAAGTAACACAATTTTCCTACGTATCAAATTTATTACGCCGTTTACTTCGAGATCGTTTACGAAAAGAATTGTTATTCCGTGTTCTTGCTCAAGTCCAGTACGAACACGTAATTCAGCAGTTTGCTGATCTAAATTTTTAATTTTATCTAACAATTCGTTAGAAGAATTTTATAGTTCAAATTTCGATTTTAGGGCACATATCGCAAACTTTGCCAGCCACAACTGCAAAACTATCAATAACATCTTTAGTAACAATTAAAACAATTTTGATAGATTCAATCAATTTTCCTTACCATAAAGTTTTTGTAAAAATTTCAGGAACAACTAAAGTTCCTACTGATTTTGATTTTTGTAACATATGAATTGATTATCGGCTTTAAATAACCTAATCCAATTCCAGTGATTAAACATTGAATTCTTGCATTTCCACTTTCTTTAAATAAATTCGAGTCCAGACAGTAGATGTAGAGTACGAATTTTAGTTCCCTATCAGTGATAATGATATCCCATACATCTTCAACAAATTTGGAATCCATTTGAGAAATTAAATCGTTAAATTTCATTCCTTTGGCAGTGAATACCGCTTATTTAGAATTGAGCCTCTACTTGATATAAGCATTTTTCCGGTTTGTCTAGCCAAAATGGAGGTATTTTCGCACTCTCCTTGTGCAGTTCAGCTCCACTTTCGTCTCTATCGACGTTAGATATTTTTTTCTTGGAACGGGTCAGCTTCTCATTGTTTTAATAGTGATAGAAGCAATAAAAAATTGCTTAGAATAACAAATAAGAAATGTGAATCCTTAATTTTAAATAGCGTTTATTTTTTAGACTTGCGACAATCTATCTACAGCTGAAGTCATAATCATAAAGTAAAGAAAATATGAATCTTCTACACTGTTGCCATAAAGTTACATGACGAATAAAATCAAATATAAAAATAAATAATTGATATAGAAAAGATATTTACAAAACAAATTAAATGCTGATTAATCTATAAGTCAACCACTACTAGTCTTTGATAAAGGTTTATAAACACGCATTTAATTTTGCTTTTGTTATGAAGAATGACATCAAACGTCCTAACTACACACTAATATGGCAATAAAACCATGCGTTTCCATTCGAAAGTGCAGAAATCAACGTGGTTGGACTTGTGTATAGAGGCTGGGGGCATTGCGGTCTTTTAACAAACTCCCTAATGAGACCTCTGGTATTTCTTCTCTGTGTATTATTTCTTATAAGATACCAATTAAGTTGGCATACAAATGTTTCTCCAATTTTCACATCAATTCCCCTGTTGTTCAAAAATTGAAATGTATAATTATGATAATTCGTTTTCCTCCTACCTGTTTTCAAATAGAATACGTTCATAGAGCTAAATGATGGCGCTGAAACATCAAACATAGAAGAAAATGGTACCACTTCGTTTATTTTCCAAGTTCCAACAAAATAAAACGCTTCTTAATACCACAGAGTTTGGATTACCTTTGCAATTTTCACTTCTAGATTGAGTCTTTCGTTCGGTAATAAATCTGTGTGGCGTTCCAAATCTTGCTATCCAATTGCAATAAAATGACCTAGCTACAGTGCTTGCTGAAATATTATCAAAAGGAATTGCTTCCATCCAGCTTGAAAATATGTTGATGCACGTTAAACATTAAATATTCCCTCTGTATGGAGGATGTTCCTGAAGGTACTTTAAACTCTCCTAATTTTGTTTTGGTGATTGATTTTAGCATTTTGGCGAGTAATGAAGGTTCGAGTCCACAATTGCACAACCTTTTTAAAGCTAGGCCATTAATTTTATATGAACATAATTCGTGGATGCGAAAGGCTGTGAATATGTTTCAAGATTTCTTTTCGGAAAGATTTAGGTATGTATGGCCGCATTTTTCCAGTTGAAGTATCACACAACAAATATTTCCTTGAAAGCAGTATGTACTGCTTTAAATGCAAGTCAATTCTGATTTGCTAACTCTTAAATTCTTAATCTAGAGTTTGTGCATCAAGTATTTGATCACAATCTCTTGATAAAACTTCTTTAATACGGGATAGCGTATCGGCTAAAATATTATGTTCAAAATGTGTATATTTAATATCAGTTGAAAAGTGGGAAATATAGTTAAATTGACGGGCCTGTCTAGGTGATGCTTTGCCACGCTTATGGAGAAAGGCAAATATTAAGGGCTTATGGTCTGTATAAATTGTAAATATTCTTTCTCCTAGATAATGCTTAAAGTATAAAATTAAAAGATATATGCCTAATTACTCTTTATCATAAGTGCTATAATTTTACTTAGTTTCATGTAAATTTATAATAAAATACAAATAGCTTCCAAGTTCAGATTTCATATTGCTTTAAAACTGAACCTATTTCCATATCTGAAGCATCTGTAAATAACGAGAGAGTTAATTCAGAATCGGGAAAGGATAGCAATGCTGCATTTGCGAGGTCATTCTGGAAATTTTCAAACTGTTTTTGAGCAGCTTCAGTCCTTTAGATTTTTATCTTGTCCTTCTTTTTCGTACTTTTAAGGTATTCATGTAAAAGTACTTGTTTCAGTGCTGCGTCTTTTCGATAACGATGATAAAAATTAAGAATTCCGAGAAATGTTCTAAGGTCTTGAATATTTGAGTGTCGTTTGTATTTTCTGATAGATTGAACTCTTTCTGGCAGAGGACGAGAACTTTGGGCTGTAATTTGATATCCCCAAAATTCGATTTCTTGAACTGTGAAAACAGATTACGAAGTATTTACTATTATACCGAGAGTATCCAGTCATTCCATAACTATTTTAAGGTGATGTTCATGTTGTATTTGTCTTTGGATGCAATGAGTTTATCTTCTAAGAAAGGGAGAACAATGTCTATCACTTTGAGAATTTCATGGATATTCTTTGTATTGTTGCATGAGCTATAAGTTCAACTCCTCTTTCGTTTCTGTCTGCGTATGATATTTTATTTATTTACGAGAACGTGTCGGCTTCTTATTGTTTTAATAGTGATAAAAGGAACACAAAAGTATGTTTACCGTATAAAATTAAAAAATACTTATACTCTATTTTAAAAAACGTTTTTCTTCAGACTTGCGACATTCTATCTTCACCGGAAATCATCATCATCAAAGTCAAAACAAAATATCATTAATCTTTTACACTGTTGCCAATAAAGTTAGATGATGAATGAAATGAATGTAATAATAAATGATATTAAAAAGGTATTTATAAAAAATTTATAAAAAATTAATTATTATAAAAAATTAAATGCTGAGTGAGTTATAACTCAGACACTACAAGTCTTTTATAAAAGTTCATAAACACGTATTAAATTTACCTGTTGTTATGAAAAAGGACATCAAACATCCTAAACTAAACACTAATATACCAATAAAACCGTGGGTCTCCATTTGAAAATTTAGAAATAAAAGTGGCTACATATGTGTATAGTGGTTGGCGGCATTGCGGATTTTTAATAGACTCTGGAATGAGACCTCCTGTACTTCAACTCCGTGTATTATCTCTAATATGATACCAATTGAGTTGGCCCACAAATCCCCAATTTTAAGTTCGATTTTCCTTTTGTCCAATAATTAAAATGTTTAATTATGATAAATGTTTTTCTTCCTACCTGTTTTCAAATAGAATACATCCATAGAGGTAAATGATGCACTAAAACTTTAATATCAGAAGGAAATGGTACCCCTTTTTTATTTCCTATACACATCAAAATATAACAACTTCAAATCTAACTTTTGTATACCAGCCCAGACATGAAAGACCAAACTTTAATTTAATGAAATTGGATACAAACTTTTTCTTACTTTTGTTCTACTGCTCTGGGGAAAATATATATAATAAAATTTTGAATTATAAAAGTGTTTGAGCTCTCCAGACACGTTCATTCACATCCAATGTTTATTTCAACTTCCGTTAATTTATAAACTATTTCTGGAAAATGAACACAAGTGTGAATGATTCTAAAGTTATTTTTTTCGAGAGATACTTCCTAAATTATTTCGGAAGTAAAAGGTTAGTCTTTCAAAGAGTCTCAAACTAGCGTTAAATCTAGAAAATTTGTGCCTTTTTTAACTGATGAATATTTTTGCATTTGATTTTCCTAAATTGCAAAACATCTTTCTTTAACATGGCAGTTTACGAAAAGAAACTTCTCGAATTTTACAAAAAGTATCATATTAACATAGCATCTAAAATTGATGTATAAATTTTGTCATCATGAATCGGTCACGCTTGATTTTTTCTACCGATAATGAGAGCATTTCTCTGCAAGCTCACGCAACTGTTGACATCGGATGGCCTCATCATCAGAGATCTCAATCGACTAAATATACTCAGGAGGGAGAGGTGATTGCGTGCCTCCACGGCCTTGCTCCACAGTTGCTTCCGTCGATCACGTGGGTTCGGAAAAACGTAGTAAATTTTTGTCGAAATTAATAGATAAACATTTTGAATAATATTCCCAAAATTTCAATTCAGAGGCATTAAAATAGTCCCGATCAATTTCCGAAGCGGATCATTAATTTCAAGCCGGATGTAAAAGGATTTCGCAGAACGAAAATCCAGATATCCGAAACATTCAAACATGTGCGCAAGAACGCTGAGTAGGCCTAACCATACGCTGAAACACAAACGTCCTCACTTCTTAAACATTTCTTCATATTCCCTATATTTTACCTATTAGTATGAACGGGTTCGTCGTCTTATGTTCACTTGTTATTTTTTAATGGTGATAGAAGAAGGAAAAAATTGCTTATCATATAAAATAAAAATGCGAATCCTCCATTTCAAACAGCGTGTTTTCAGACTTGCGACAATCTTTCTACTCCGAAATCATCAGCATAAAGTCCAAACAAAATATCAACTATCTTTTGCACAGATGTCAATAAAATTACATGATGAATAAAATTAACTATAATAATAAATGTTATGAAAAAGATATGAACAAAAATGTTAAATGCTGAGTGAGCCACTGCAAGTTTTTGATAAATGTTTATAAACACGTATTAAATTTACTTGTTTTTATCAAGAAGGACATCGTACATCTTACACTACACGCTAATATGGCAATAAAACCATGTATTATCATTCGAAAAAGTATTAATCATTTGTTTACCAGCTCAGACATAAAAGACCAAGCTTTAAATTAAAGAAATACTATCAGGTACTATTTTCCATTCTTTTTTCTTGCTGTTGAAAAAATATAAATAGTAAAAGTTTGAATTAAAATAGTGGTAAAACTATCCAGGCACGTTCATTCACATCCAATGTTTATCTGAATTCCTATTCATGTATAAACTATGTCTGGAAAATGAATATAAGTGTGAATGATTCTAAAGAAATTTTGCTCAAGTAATACTTACTGAATTATTTTGTAAGCAAAAGGTTAGTCTTTCAAAGAGTCTCAAACTAGCGTTAAATCTAGAAATTTTGCGCCCTTTTTAAATGATGAATATTCTTGCATTTGATTTTCCTAAATTGCAAAACAACTTTCTTTAACATGGCAGTTTACGAAAAGAATCTTCTCGAATTTCACAAAAGGCATCATATTAACATAGTATCTAAATTGGAGAGCTAGAAAAGAAGTTTCGTTTTAATTTATTTATTAATATTTAAATCTTCATCTGAAATATTTGAATCTAAAAAGCATCTCAATATTATTCCAAATCATGTGCAGCATGCGTAGACAATAATTCTGCATTCAGGTCACTGCATTAATTCTGGCATATAAATAACAAGTGTAAAAATGTGCTACAAGGCAATTAAGTGTTCAGTTGAAGGTCATCTGACTCGTAAAAATGTTTTCACGCGATGTAAGTGCTAATTAAACGTTTGCATCTTGTTTCGCCATCATTTTCGAAACATTATATATGTAATACCATTATGCAACAACGCATAGTATATTTTGAAACAATATAGTAGCCTGTAAATGCCCATTTTACAGCGTAGCAGCGCTTTTAACATCGGTGAGAATTTGGTACACCATGTATCTCTATTCGAAAACAGATATTCAACATACTTCGTTGTAAAAAGTTTTCCAAAGCACGATAAAATACTTTACAAGCTTCTCAAATAGTGTAAAAAGGATTAAATACAAATAATAATTTAAAAATCTTTACACGGCCAAACGTTATGAATAACATCAAGTTTTGGAAAAACAAATTGAATGAAATCGAAATGAGAGACATTAGCGGGTTTTAGAGTTAGGCTGTAGCTTTAAGAAACTTCTTTTGATGTTCTGTTTTTTTCTGGAATGAATAGCAATCACAGATTATTCCAATTGAATGTAATTCTGTTACAATAGTTAGATAGAATATTTTGTATTTATTCATTAAAATATCTTTTTAAAAATTATCACGAAGAGAGGATTCTTCAGATACACTTAAGATTTAAATATATTGCATTGAATATCCAGAACTCTGGGCAATAATTTCAGAGGAAAGTGATATTTCAAAATTGAAATATAAAAATAGTGTTTACAATGCAACAGCATACGAATGCAATTTTTTTATCGTTTTGAAACAAATGAAATAATAAATTGATTAATTAAACTTTTAAATTTAGATTGGGATGTTGTGAAAGAAATATCCTAAAACTTTTTTCAATAAATTTTGTCCCAAAGAACAAATAATTCAAATTAAAATGTAATTTCAGTTTATTTATCATTCAGACAATTTGTCAAGAGTTAATACAAATATTTTCCTTTCTTAGATTTTAAAAATGTTACTGTTAAATGGTCTTAATGGAAAAAAAATGTATTATTTTACATAAAATATATTTAATGTCGGTTGATATCAAAGATGCATGTGCAGTTCTCAAGGCTACATTTCACTCTTAGGCAGATGTAATACATTTGTTCTTTATATTCCATTGCAACTAGACCGAAAAATGTCAAATAGTGTTTTTTTGTAAAAGACGACACAGGCTTGCGAAATTTAACTATATGAGTCCGTTAACAAAAATTTTTGTACATTAAATGATATTTTTCATGCCGATTTCAAAAATAATATAGCTCGTCTATTAGGGCTGCAGAGCTACAATCCTCCCTGAAGTTATTTTAAAAGAATTTATTTTCGTTTTCATTCCAATTGGCTTGCTTTTCCACTTTGAGGGTTCAATGCTCAATGAAAATGGCAAAAAGTAATAAAAAATCTTAAAGGGAAGACAGAAATTTAATCAAGAATTAAAAAGAGAGGCAGACCAGAGCTGCGTAGTGTTTTGCCACTCCTAAGGATCTAAATTCGAGTACTGAGCAACGTGGAGCACTCGGAAGAGAAATAGAACTCTTTCTCGCTTTGAAATTAGAACCCCTCGAACTGCGATATTCACAGCTCTCGTTTGGCGCGACTTCCGCCTTTGCCTTCCTCATTTGGCTTGTTTTCAATTTCTCCAATCAATAAATAGTTATGTAAATCTAATTCTAGAGGAGTTGCAATTTTTTACTCCTCTACATTTTTGAGGTGCTGACTACGAATCTGTGGTTTGAAACAAAATTTTCTTCTATGAATTTTAGTTATTGGCCCCCCCCCGCCCCACAAAAAAAGAAAAAAAATGTTTCCCTTGATTTCTGTTTATAACTCAAAAACTATCAATTTTTAGTATTACATTATTACATACCAAAATAATCGGCACAAAATTTACTTCAATTTGACTGCTACTACTATCTGATGATACGACTCATATGGAATCACAATGTAATTAATTATCAGTTAATTGATTAATTTTCAGTTCTGATTATTTTTAAAAATTCTCTTGTTATCTCAAAACAGCGAATGTACAAAACAAAATTTATGATCTCTAGCATATCAAGAATTGAGTGAAACGTATAATATAAGGTTATTTCTAATCTAGCATGGAACAAATGGAGTTACGCGTTTAAAAAGACGTTTTATAAAAAAAAATATTCACCCTGAAATCATTTAACTGACTAAAACAGGGACGAGGAACCTGCGCCATTACCAGTTACTTAAAATTTGCATTTCAATAATATACTTTTCTGTTTTATTATAGTAATCTGTTCTATAATCATAGATTTTATTTATATTTTATTTTCTATTTTACTATTTGATGCTTTTTCATGTACTTAAGTACTTTTTTTGTCCTTTCCTTTGTCTTTCGTTTGGATGTTTATCAGTTTTGATTTTAATATTGCTTTTTTGCATGCAGTATAATTCAGTTTTGTTGTGAGTCTCTTTTTTCTGTTTTGATGTTGCTTTGTATTCCCTGCTGCCCGAGTCAGTGATTTACACCCTCTGGGTAGGCTGCGCCGGAGTTGGAAAATAAATAAATAAATCACAAAAGTTAATGGATACCAACTTTTCTGTAACAATGCATCAATAACAATTAATCTAAGTAGGAAATCAATATCAACAAAGCTTGATGCCTGAGCAGCATTTCAAATTCTTACAATCATAAAGATATTTTTTTCTTAATAATTGAAAGAAAATGAAGTTACTGTTGTCTTCTATGTCAAAATTTTTGAATACCAAATTTTCTTTACCATTGAATCAATGACAATTAATGCTATAAACAAATCAATACTGTTAAAGCTTAATGGCTGGACAGCATTTCAGCATGTTAACGTGTAGAAAATCTTTTGTATTCCTACCAGACTATCTAAACTTATTTATGCTATGCTCATATTATAAGAATTAATGAATACACAATTTCCCATACGAATTCTCTTAAAGCAAATCATAAATTTGCTGTTGTCAATTTTTTATTTGTTCATGAGGATAAACAAAAAGCGTATGAAGCTATTAAGTCTAGTTTATTCGAGAAAGTTCGCTTCTCTTCCTGAAATATCTCAGTTATTCTCTGAACACGATGTTTGCTTCATCAATGTAATTTCCCTTCTCTGCAGTATATGAGTATTCTTGGTAAAAAGTAACTGGAGGCAGTTTTGTTATAGGGAACCAACGGCTGCATTATGGATTTTTGATTGAATATTCATACTGCATATAAGGGCGTATGTACAAGTTTGCAATCCAAAATTCAAACATCTGCAATCTTTTGCTAAATATACCTGTTATAAGTGCAATAATTAATTTTATAAAAAATAATCATTCAAATTTTTTCTAATACAATAAATGCGTAATTGTTTTTTAGGTAATTTTCTCAATTTGCATGAAATAAATACACATTCATAATTTACATGGCAAACCAGCAGCAGCAATTTAAAATTAGAATCTATGGTGTATTTTAAAGGAGGAAATAGATGGCACTTCACTACGACAAAGTTACATTAAGTATTGGATGACATGAACAGCTTTGTTTGTTGTATTACTGATACTTCTCATGTATAAATTCCATATACATTTTTCATTTTTAAGTGCAGATTGGAATTTCCAAATGAATCTTAATTCAAAAAATTGCCCACTAAAATCTTTATAGTAATAATATTACGTTTTTGTTATATTCTATAAACAAATTCAACCAAATATATAGACAATATTTTGATTGATTGGTCGATGATGAGTGTAATCCATTAAAATAAATAATAAATTTAATAAAAGCGGGTTTTTAAAAACGTACTTTTATTATTGTTCTAAAAAGTAGAATTTATTTCTTTTAAATTATTATTTTATTATTTCTAGTCTTTAATTCTGGATTTATTATTATTGACATTATGGAAGCTTGAAATTAATTTTCTCACAAACTCACTTCTAGGTGGCACCGGCTATGGAATAAAGTAACAGTTAAAGAATAAGTAGACTGATAATTAAGCTCTGATTTTAAACAGTTAATAAGTAGACTGATAATAAAATAACAGTAAAAATAATAACAGAATAAAATAACAGTTAAAGAATAAGTAGACTGACAATCAAGCCCTGATTATATTAAAATGGCATATTGTCATCGAGAACACAGAAGTGCACAAAATTTCAAAACACAGGCCCTTGAAGAAGTGAGTCGAAAGCCGATTATAAAATTCAGTCTTTTCAAACATGAAAGAAGTAAAATCAAAACATTGCACGTCGAAACATAACATGCATTGATATGTTCTGATATTTCGAAACGTATATTTCGTTTCTGCACTGTATCTTTCATGTTTAATAAAGGAGCGACAATCAGGGGTATCACCTTTCATCTGTTCATTGCACAAAATTATGAGGTCCATCTCCAAATAGACTACTTTAATTTCGAAAAGGAAATTTAGAAATAAATGAAATTAAATCATTACTGTCAAAGTCAAGTTTTGAACTTATTAGTTTTGTTTATTTCGTCTACAGAGAGTATTTTCTTTACTGACGGTTTATTTTCTCATTTATAAAACACAAGTCACCCGCCGAGGGACACCGCAAGTAGATGGATGAGAAGCCACCGTATAAGTAAGGTTCTCACTTCCCTGGTGGGAATAGTAATATTGGGTTCGAGTTGCTCTCTACCAGTGATAGAATGTACCTCCTTCGGGAGGTGTCGGGCCGTAGCCGGTGATGGCTACTACGACTCCGACCTCCGTACTGGAACAGAGACTGTCATTCAGAAACAGCGGATGCCAAGGCAGGGCGGGGGTAACTCTTTAAGATTTTGCAACACGAGTATTTATATCTCCAAACAATGTTGTTGTTTTTGTGGGTGAATTTGGAATTTTCGCCTACTTTATGTTGCTCCGCTTCAGTTCAACCATTATATACCATTCAGATATAGACCGTTTAAGGAACTCTATTCGCCATTGACGACCAGTTTATTCTGCTGTACTACTAAAATTTAAATATGTAATGAATAATTATTTAAAACTTACTCTGTAAAATATGAAGGGGCATTGTGAAATTTGAACTCTCAGAGAGGTGAAGTTACTGAAAAATGACTGCAGAGATCAACTTTAATAACTAAATATATATAACGGTTGATAAAAGTCTCGAGAAATCTAAATAATCTTATATATATCATATAGAAGGAAAATAAGATGTTTAGATAAAAAAA
>BGPR01019729.1:160-12461 GCA_013235015.1 Araneus ventricosus
CGTTGACGGAGTTCGTCTAAAATTTGATAGAAATTTAAAATTTTGGTGGAAAGAAAAAAAATTCATTCGTCTAGCTCTGTTCGTCGTCGTCTGTTCGTGCGCTATCGTGTTCACAGACTTGATTCCAAAAACGGTTTTTCGAACTCGGGTAGGTTTAAAACATGGCGATTCATTTAAACCTCGGGTTCGAATTTTCATAACGCCTTTTGTTTGTATACGAGTAATAAGGTATCTTTCAATCGAGAGCATTGGGTGTTCGATCGCAGGACAAATATCTGAATGCATCGGGCCACCCCAAGATAGCGGATCCGTATCTCGGGTCGGACTCGTGTTTCTTTTTTTCTGCTTTTGTTCGTTTAATGCAATGTATTCGAAATTGTTAGGATAAACTTCATCTATTTGGAAAATCATGGGGAAGAAAGATTTTGATAACAACGTCTCCGGGGAAAAATTGTTAATAAAAATGTTTTAAAAAATTTCTAACCTCTTGTCCAGTGGTTCCCAACCTTTATTCCCTCGCGTACCCCCTGATTAAACTTTATATTTTCGCGCACCCACTTCTGTCGTACCCACCATCAACCATCTGACTGTGCAAAGAAGTTTACATCAATAATGTTAAGGGCTTATATAAGCTTAAGAGTCAAATGACTCGAATTAATAACATTTGCCGGACTTATTATTTATTTTACATTTTATTGCATTATTACAGTATTATTAGAAGCCAAAACAAATGAAATCAGTATTATAATAATTTCGCATTAACTTATTTATAATAAGGATCGCTAAAAATTACACTTTCTAATAATCAACTTTTCAAGTGGTATAGCTATTAAATGGTAAGCATTAAATTGGGGAAACATTATTCTGTAACTTGAATTCCTTGTTTGCGCCATTAACAACTCTGATTTCGCGCACCCCAACTAGACTTTCGTGTACCTACAGGGGGTACGTGTACCACAGGTTGTGAATCTCTGTGCTAGCCTAAAAACATCATCTTCAAGTTAAAACATGCGAATCGAATACATGCGATTTTTTTCCTTGGAGACATTTAATAAGTTTATGGGTTATTTTGACGCATTCTACGACAAAACGAATATTTTAAAATTAAATTCGATAGAATTAATTCCATCTAAATATTGCGAACTGTGTTAAAGAAATCACGACTTCGAAATTATTCACAATTGATGAATTAATAGCAGAGAAATCGTGTGGCGCTCATTTAAGCGACGACGCAGAAGTTCGCTCGTTTAAATCGTTCAAAATGAACGATTAAATTCAACAGCACACACGAAAACTCTACATAACAAAGAACTTCCGATTTGAGGCGTTTCTTTGATTAGTAATGCCGGAGAAACCGTGTAAAAGCCACTTCCACGCACGGCCAACCATGAAAAGCATTGAAATCCGACCGCCGGCGACCATGGCTGGTGTAGCACGCACTTCCTTCGGCGGGCCAGACTTCTGGTTTGTTTCCAGTGCTACTTACTCTCGGAAGCAGTAGACTCTATATTTAAGCACTTTTAAGGCGATAGCACACTTGTCAGCATTTCGTCACCAAGGGAGAGCAAGTATTCGATGGACGGTTTCTCCTTCAATGTGTCCTTGACTGAAGGGGGTTTGACGCCCCTTCTTTACGATCTGACAACCCCAAAAAAAGGGATGACAGTTACAATGTGTAATTGCCTTTTAGGCGATGGAAATAGTTTTTTTTGGGGTCGTTTATATTTTCGCTGTCCTTTCATTTCCGCGTTGGATTCGTACTTGTCGTTTGTTGCTGTTGCGTTTGTCTGCCATGGATACCAATATTTTGGTTTACGCTGAGACAGCTTTAATGGTGATGATGTAATTCTCTCTGTAATTATCAAATGCAAGAATTAATCATAGTGAATGTGCAGACGACACATAGAATTTGCGAACAAATTCCAAGAAAATATTTTCAATCGTTTTGATTTCTACAGCATACTAAAAAACTGGTGTTTCAGCTTTATTTATAAAATTTATTCAACATAGTTAAAATGGCAAAAAAAAAAAAAATCCCTAAAGAAATGTATGCATAGTAAATAAAAACATAAAAGGGTAGATGCTCCATTTTTTTAAAACTGTACCAGTTTTGGACAGAATGCATCCATTTCTCAAGCAAATTAGCCACTAATTTGATATTAACCAATAAGATGCATTCCTACACCTTAAACAAACTCTTTTTTAGTAATTAACAATATGATTAGGTCATTTTTCCTTAACATGAAACTTGCAAGAAAATTAAATGCATAAACATGTATCAAGTACTCGCAAGTGTTGCAATCTTTCATCGTCACACTGTCAGAAATAACTATTAATTCTAAAATTAATTATCTTTAGGGTTTAAGAGGGTTTTTATTTTTATTTCCTAAAGGGATGCTTTAAGTATTTGCATATAAATTCAGCCCTTTAAAAACAATAAATTTTTATGCAAGTTATTTTTGTTTTTGGCTTGAAAAAAATGAATACATATTCTCTACATATTAAGATTTATAATACACTCTAAATTTATTAATTATCTATACTTTTTTTAATATTTATTTTTAAGTAACAAGTGGACCATTGTAGAGTACAATGGTCCAGAGCAAAAAAAATAAATTAAAAAAAATATTTAAATGTAGTACATTTTTGAATAGCATAAAACATAGAATGCATCATATTTGTTTATTCATGGCTTCAATGCATACTTATAATGCAAGATTAATGAATATTAAACTTGGCAAATTACACACCAAAAAATTTCTGTGTCACTGAAACTCTGTTTTTTTGTGAAAATGTACCTTCTGGATGACTCATCATAATATCTTGAACATTTACAAAAGATTGGTTATCTATGGAAATGCTTTTATGGGATAGTACTAGCCTCTTTTTTAATAAATTTTATATCGTTTAAGACTTAATTTATGTATAACTAGCTGTTACCCGCGACTTCGTGCGCGAAGAATTTGAATTATTCTTTTTTTAATTCACGAATGCAAATGTTTTGTTGCATTTTGAAAGGGGAAAGGAAAAGTTCTGACGGTTAATAATACTTAATTGGACGGCTGACAGGAGTGTACTGTACATGTATGCTGATATAGTTATATAAATTGTTTATCTATGATGATATACTTTTGTATACCACGTTATTTGCACGGATGTAGAGGTTGTGTGGGCTGTACATACGTGAACAGGCCACATATAGTTGCCCATGGGAAAAATATGGTTTTTCCAAATGTACGCCTGCCGCTTTCAGTGTCTGGCCCTGAGCCTCGAAAATGATATTTTTACAGAGATTTGTTACCTTTTGAACTGTGATGATAAATCCTTCGGTGTTATCGGAAGGCGTGGAATTAAAACACTCTCTCTTCTCCCTATATCAGTCATAACAGTAGCTTTCACGACGTTTGTACCTAGGTGTGTAATTTTTAACTGTGTGCCATTGCACAGTCTCGGTATATCGAGTTTACGTATTAGTAGTACTGACACACCGACTATCATTCTAGGCTTATCGGAAGGTGCCCCTGACAATTAACACCGGCAAAAGCCCGCGCGCGAAACAGTAATTTGGCTTGAATTTATTTCTATAAGAATAAAAAGTATTGTTAGAAATTACGTTAAAAAATATTTTTAAACCTTTATAGCAATGGGAGAAAACATTTCATCGCAATGGAATTAATAGCATTAAAAAGATCATTTTCTGGTCTTTAAAATGGCATAAAAATAATTGTTGTCTAATAAAGATTTCAGAAGTTATTGGCAAAAAACGTCTAAGCATTAGGCTTAAAAGCGGCTAATGTTCGTTATTTAATTAAATATCTTAAGAACTAATTAACTCTGAAACTTGAAAATAACACCTTTGACCTAAAAATATGCTCTAGAATGCCGTGTGTAAATTTCACGTCGCTACCGTTCACCGTTTAGGAGGAGTTCTTGTGACCAACCGATTGACCGACAGACAGACAGATACATGTAAATTCTGCCTTATTTTATGGATACTTATAAATATAAGCAAAATTTTCAGAAATAGTGCAATGAACTAAAAGTCTAACATCTCCTAGCAACTGAGAGCCATAAATGCGGTTATTTCAAAATCGTCTGCACGTAAAATTTAAAAATTAATAAAAATTGAATGAAAATGTCACAGAAATAATTGATCATACTGCAAAGGCAAAATTTTTATCTTTAAGATGGTATACAAATAATTTGTGTGGACAATTTGTTCCAGCTTACAGCGAAAGAAGGATTAGTGATATTTGATTTTAAAAAGAATTTATTCCTCATGCTGCATTCCTGAAGGATCACGTGACAGTCGATTGAAAATAAAATATTCTTCATCGAGAATCGCGAGTCATGGAGTGTTAATTATTTTAATTGTTGTCTGAATCTTAAAAAATTAATAAAACTGAAGGAAAATCTTACAGAAATGAAATTGGTACATTGAAAAGGTAAAAAATTTGAACTTTAAGATGGTATAAAAAACATGCTTTGTTAGACAATCTGCTCCGAAGTTACTGCGGAAAAACGGTTTCGGTTATTTTCTAATTAACTGACTGTTTAATTAACTTTGGGACTTAGAAAAGTTCATAAGTGTCTTCCCCTTGTCTTAAATAATAAGTGTACAAAATTTGGTTGAAAACCGTCCATTGGTTTAGGAGGAGATGTGGAACATAGCCACATACATACCCACATACATATCCACATACCCACAATGACTTTTATTTATATTAAGATTAACGACCCATTTTGAAGTAACACGAGGACTACTTTTGGACGGAGCTACTAACTTTCAAACGAGGTCAGATGACGAGGACGATACCTGAGCTGGCACCCCCTACCCAAACTTTCGCACCACACCAGCGGAAGAACCATTTAATTGTGTGAAAGACTCATTCTATAAAATAAATGAAACTGAGTGGAATCTTAAAATTTTATTGACTGTTGCCAGCAGTGTAATAACTAATAGCTTCAAAGCTGCTTTTGTCCTTCCCTTCCGACGATTGACGTGCTATTTACATGTAGTTAACATGCAAACTGCGTGGCATTAAAGACAAAGATGAAAAAAAAAATATTGAATGTCTTCATTTATGCTCTGATAACGATAAATTCAACATAATTAGTGCATTATTTTTAAAGAGATGAAAGGAATAAAATTATGTGAATATTCACAGAATACTCTAAATCGGATATCTTACGAGAAATCGTTATTGATATATAGGTGCTAGGAATTATTTTCCCATTACCATTAATGGATTAGAGGCAACCAATGTAGTGATAAAAAAAGGAACATACATTTCGTGAGCATTTCCCTGTTGGTCAGTTCCTTGTGTTTAAAAATGCGATTGTGAAAAAAATTGTCAAATGAACGTGATCCAGTTAACTCGAATTACAAACCATTTTGCATGAAACCGTATGTGAAATGGTTTGCAAGTTCCCACATAGATTTGGACGAAACCAAATCAGTGGGCAAAATTAGAAATCAAAATTTTAAAAGAAAAAAATGGAAACCGATCTGTTTTTTAATTGCCATCTTTACAGGTGAAACAGAATATAAAAGCATAAGTGGGGTCCATTCACATGAACGGGCATATCTCATATGGACCTCATATGATGAACATAAAACTGAATACAATAAATGTGTATGGAAAGTGACAGTATCTACCTCTGGCAGTTACGGTTCTGTTTCCACATACTCGTGTCCTGTTTTTGCAAAAAAATATATTCGTAAACAGCTTAGGCATCTTAATACGTATGGGGCAAGAGAAAGCGTGAAACGAATCTAAATGTTTACCTCATGGGCAGAAACGCAAGAGAGGTCGGCCCACTGAAGCCAAGAATGCTCTTTTAATACAATAAGTATTGTGTAGTATTATATTACTTTTTTTATAAGTTCTGTATTCTCAATTATGTGTGTTTATTTTGTACCTAAAGTAACTTTCACTCGTGCTTTATACATTTTAAAACCTTTTTCATTTTTGTAATAAACTTTTTTATAATATCTATATTTTTTATTTCCTTTTTTTGAGTAAGCAATCTGTCCAATTTAAAATTCTTGAAACTTTGCCATAAAAATTGATTTTGAGTGCAAAGCATTCGAATTATAGTGCAACGTATTAGAATTATAGTGCAACGTATTCGAATTATAGTGAAAAGTATTCAAATTATAGTGAAAAGTAGCCGAATTATAGTGCAAAGTATTCTAAATATAGTGCATTGTATCCGAATTATAGTGCAAAGAAGTCGAATTATAGTGCAAAGTATTCGAATTATAGCGCAAAGTATCTGAATTATAGTTCCATGTACCAAGTGCATACTATCTAAATTGAAGTGCAATTATATATTTCCCTATAAGAATTAGAAATTTACTGAATGTTTTGAAAATATAAACAAGAAAAATATCAAACAAATAATGTAAAACTTTGACACCAAATTTGATAATCAGTTATTTTATATGCAATGAAAAACTTGCTATAAAGAAGGAAAATGTAATAAAATACATACTGCATGAAAATGCTTTATTTCTGCTTAATATTAAGTAAAATGCCTGTTATATATTATGATATATATGTGGCCAAAACTGGTACAAATTAAGATATATTATTTAAAAATTCATAATTCAAAATATAATATTTTTCCAGAGAAAGATTTTTTAATTAACAGGCAATAAAAGTTACTAAAGAATACTTAAAAAACTTGAGCCAGTCATTCACTGTGAAAATTCTAATTTTCTCTTAATGTGGCAAAAACTGGAGCATCTACCTTATTTCAATAAAAAATTAAAATAAAAAAATTGCATATTATTACTACGCAGCGGCTTCTTCAGGCCATCTTTTCGCCATTTCTTCACAAACGCTTTCGTAGCATAACTTTTTAAAAGTTTTTTTTTTGCATAATTGCAATTTACTGGATTCCAGAGAGCCGGCCTTTCTTGAATAAAATCAATTAAAGCCGACTCTTTTTCTGCGGTCCAAACATATTTTCTAGCATCCATGGCGTGAACACGGTACGAAATGGCTTCTGTGTATCCCGAAAATCGCACCTAAGTTTTCAGTGATGTCACTGGCGAGTCGAACCTGATTGGTTCAGTTATTCACGCCCATGAACTTGCATGGATGTTTTTAGTTCTGTTCGAAAGCTCCCATCTTCGCTTTGAGGGCTAATAAAACCGGTTCAAACGCCCGAGAAGCGGTTTCGCTCGCCCTTGGTGACGAAATATAAGCTAGTGTGCTACGGCCCTTAAGCGGGGTTTACACGCGAACAGTAAAACCGACAGTAGGATGTCGCTGTCAAGTTCGGACAGAGACTTGCCGTGGCCCGGTTAAAACTTTTATGATTCTGCGCATGCGTCATCTCTTACTGTCGGTTTTACTGTTCGCGTGTAAACCCCTCTTTACTTAACTTGTCTTGTTGGATGCTTGTAAAGATGAATTCTGTAATCGATTTTACATACATTTCCTGATACGCTAGAGGTTACAAATTCTGTACATTTGAGTGTTACCGATAACACACTATTTTAACATTTTCATATTTGAATGATCAGTTACTCGATTACTTTAATTAAATTTTGAAAAAATGAAACACGTACTTCCACCTATAGTAGTGAATTTGAGAAAAAGAGACTTTAAGATTCCATAATTATTAATATATATATATATATATATATATATGTTTTCGTGGTTGTAGTCATTAACGAGTCGAGTTATTAACTAATTTTCTTTTATTATCCAAATATTTAAGTCATTTTTAAGGAGAGTGGCGGACATACGTGCATCTTAGTTTAAATTTTCAAGTCAAAAGAGAACAAAATCCCTGCATTTTCTCATGCAGGGATTTAACATTTAGACACGTGATCAAAGTGAAGGGAATAATAGCTATTTTTAATAAATTACTCAAGTGTTTTAGGGAAAAGTATGGTGCAAACAAGTAGCTGATTTTGCGATTTATGTGGGCGCGTGGAAGTAATTAGAATATTCTTTTAGTAATAAATATGCCAAAATGCGAGATTTAACATACCTCCAGCGCGGGAAATAAAACGAAACTGGAGTTTAAGAAAAGCGACTTTAAAATATATAATATTAGAATTTAAAGCAAAATTAAGCGAGATTATTACATATATATTCCATAATATATATAATAATTAATCATAAAATTAAGACTAAAACCCGACAATTAAAATAAAAAGTTCTGCTTTACAGTAATAAAAGAGTATTTTTAAAAACTGCTGACATATAACTGACTAGGTGTTATAAGCTTCCATATGAAATAAAAAATGTCGAAAGCGGTTGACGGGTTGATGCTGGGGCACTGGTCCTCTGGTTTTACCAATTATTTTAAATATATAGAAGTGTATTCACAATAATATTGAATGGATTCGCCTCGGCTGCTTTAATCCAAACTTTGATGCACATCTGCAATTTGGCGTAAAGATCAAATACATATCAATTCGCATAATATCAAATTTCATTCTAGACGAATGAAATTTGATATTCACTCCATTCTTGTGTTCTGCCTTATCTGTGAACATGATAATTCTAAAGATGGTTTCTTCAGACTCGGGGAGTTCTAAAATGAGAAGTTTTGTTAAAATATCAAAGTCGAAATTGTTGACGATTACAACACTATCTCTGAATTACAAGAAAACAAATATAAGAAATAATTGATATAGGCATTACTATGATTACCAAAAGAACGAATAATTTTCTGTAATATTCAAAGCAAATTTCGTTTGATGTATGGGGAAGAGAATTCTAATTAAATAAGTAGGTGAAAAGCCAAAAATATTTCTCTTTCAATGAAATCCGAGATAAACTTCATATTGACATCAACACAATGTCGTGCTGCCATCTACTGGTGAAATTTTAAAATAATCGGCAGGATGTGTGGCAAGATTTGATTTTAATTATTAATGTCAATTTGAAATGAATCTTAAATCTACAATAATTTTTTTAAACATCGATTTTTAAGAAACTTCTGACAAAACATTTTTTAATGCCTTTTTGTAATATATAATCAGAGTCATGCAATTTTTAAAGAGTTCCCAAAACTAAAGAAAGATAGCTTTTTTTATTTTTTTTAATATTAAACAAGAAAACAAATACAATTTTTTTTATCAAGACGCACATAAGAGAAATTTAAGAGAAAAAAAATCATCGTGTTATTTAAATTAATTTTCAAATAATTGCATTTTAACAAGGTTTTGTGCTATTGACTGAGACTGTCATACAGCACCTTATCTTAAAATAAGAAATGTTAATTTCTTATCTAACAGTTACCTTTAGGGCAGTCATTGAATTTTTTTTAAATATTTGTTTGAATTTGTATTTAAACGCTTTTTTTTAAAACTAATACTTATTTAAAATGACTATCTGTGGCTAGTTATTAACTCGAGATACCGAAAAAGTAAATGTTTAGTTTTTGCGTACATTCATAAATATTAATTACATTAACTTATGTACGCATCATAGTAGCTATGGTTAACAATGAATTTACCTACTGAATAAGGCAAGATTTCAATTTGAAAATAGCATTAAATGCTCAGATGGTAATCATTAACAGGAGAAATTTTCTTTATATTAATTATTTTGAATTCTTAATCTGGAGATCCACTGTCTACCGAATTTACTACTAGGGATGTAACGAATAGTGATTCATTTCAGACCAAATGTCGAGTATTCGGTAGAATAGTAGGCATTCGGCTGAATTGGAATATTCGGTAGAATAGTGGGCATTCGGCCGAATTGGAATATTCGGTAGAATAGTAGGGGAGACTTGGGAAACTTGATCCCTTTTTCAGTTTTTAATTTTTATTTTGGAAAAAACAAAATTTTAAAAAAAATGTTTTCAGTCATTATTAAAGGCTTATGTGTCTTTTTTGTTGTAGTATTTTTTTATTTTTGAAAAGCCATTTTGAAAATAAAGATAAATTGTTTTGCAACAATTAGAAAAAGGAACAAATCTCCCCAATTGCAGGGAGGCTTGATCCTTGAAACAGATGAATTGAAATGGTTCAAATTAAGTACTCGAAATCAAATTTATTGTTGACTAACATGTAAAAAAGGGAGAAAAACACATTTAGAAAATTCTACATTATTGAAAATAACTGTTTCCCATATGAATGATTGTTATCGCTGAAATTAATGATCAAATAACATTTTCAAAGCTTGAAAAATCAAAAATAAATGTTAAAATTCTTGCAGTTCGAAGAGTTCCACCAAGCATGGCTGGTTTAGGTAGTTTTTTGACAATGTCATCATTGTCCACAACACTAATGTCAACATTTTCTGGATAAATAAATTGGTTGAAATGAAGTCCTCTTTTTTTCTTTATTTCGCATTCAGATGATGTAATCTTCTTTTCAATTTTTCCTCCGGAATGACTAATTTTCTCTTTCCGTGAAGCCGTCACCATGTTCTTGCTAACCATCATGTGCAGCCACATATTAACTTTCTACCTTTGTCAACCATCCAAAATCAAGGTAACCGTATTCTAAATATATTGATATTATCTAAATGCGACTTGAAAATCACAATGTCCAGTAGGGGGATAATAAAATTGTTAATATTAATTTAATTTAACTTTGGGGACAATTGATCCCAGGATCAAGTCTCCCCATACAATGAGGATCAAGAGTCCCTAATGTGCATGTGCTGGAAAAAGAATTGTTAAATCAAAAGTAAAGAAACTGTATTGGATGTAAATAACATTTAAAACAGTAAGGAATGTTAGTATATTATATCAATAAACTTAAGTAATCTAGTTATATTTAGCAAAAAATAAGAAACAAACTACCTACTCCAAAAGAAGTTTGACTGTAAGAAATCAGAGATTCCTTTCTTACAACAAAAATAAAAGTGGCTGATTGAAATTCTGTTGTCATATCTGCTGATAAGGAATCACTTTATTAGTGTTGCCAGTTTCAGACACTTAATTGCATTTTTTCTCTGGTTTTAGACCTAAGGATCAAGTCTCCCTTAGGCATTCGGCCGAACTGGAATATTCGGTAGAATAGTAGGCATTTGGTCGAATTCGAATATTCGGTAGAATAGTAGGTATTCGTCAGGATTAGAATATTCGGTAGAATAGTAAGTATTCGGCAGAATTCGAATAATCGGTAGAATAGTAAGTATTCGGCCGCCGAATACCTACTTTTTAAAAACATTTTACTTTTGATTTGAAATATAATACTGCTCAAAATTTAAATGAAAAAAAAATGTTTTTTTATTATTACTATTTGCACATTTAAATTGCATTTATTGTAAAATTCTAAATATCATAACTCCAAGAATAAAATGTGAGAAACCCTCTTTATTTTAGACTCATTGTCATCATTGCAGGACATGGCAATGACAAACACAAAAGAAAACTCAGTGGATAAATTAAAGTTATTAGAAGTAAATTTCTATTTTTATACGAAATTCAAATAGCTAGGATGGAATGTCCACTTAATTGAAAAAAAAGGGGGGGATTTCTAAGATTTGTGAATTTAGCAAGAAAATATCTTTCAGCTTCTGGAAACAAAGTATATATTGCGAAGTTATTTTCTGAAGCTCATAATATATATGTATGAAACCAAACAGAACAGACTTCTTCCTAAAAATGCTGAACAATTATTGTTCTTGCATCATAATCTCAAGCTTTACAATGATAAATGATACGCAGCGTTATTAAATACACTTATGAACAATGCAACTTAAAATTGGGAAAATGCTGGGAGATATTTTAATAAATGTGCTGAATAGTATACATTTAAAAGCACATTCAAAAATTATTACCTTGAAATTATTCGGCCAAATATCTAATTAGTATTCGGCAAAATCTCCGAATAGGCCAAATACTTGCCGAATATTCGTATTCCCTATTTGCTACCAGATGGAGCCACGCGATACCGAATCAAAATGTAACTTAACTTACGAATAGATGATAAGCAAGTTCTAAGAATATTGAGATAGTGTATTGTCAGTGAGAACACACGAATGAGCAAAATTTCAAATTCCAGTATATCACGATGCGAGTGAAAAAATCGATTACAAAATTCCATCTTTACCAGCACGAAACAAGTCAAGTTCAATAAAAGTGTTTAAAAAATAACTCCGAAGTCGAAATTTAGATTACTTTTTCTTCGTTAATAGTCTTAATTTAGCAGTTTCCTGGAGGGGCGCCGTAGGAGAACAGGAGACGGAGCCTCCTATTCGGGGGCCGGCCCAAACAAGAGCAGGACCTTGTGCACATTTCGTTCACTCTGGAACGAGGAGTCCGGGGATCGGAACGGGGAGTCCGGAACGAGAAACAGATCCGATCCTTTTGG
>BGPR01019730.1:2090-28790 GCA_013235015.1 Araneus ventricosus
AGTTTGTTAACAATATAAATCTGCTATTACGTAGCAAAATGAGTTTGGTGTTACAAAGTAACCACCTTTTAAGCTGCTTATTTAAAAGCATAATCTCTTCATCATTTATCTCGATATTCTTATAGAAGAAAATAACAATTACTTATTGTGCAATCATATTCCAATTACTAAAAGATCCCTTCCAAATATAGTACTTCTTATAATATAAAATGTTAAATATAGAACTTCATCTCACTCGTGAAGTTATAGGAAACACCAAATAAGTACGTTTGACCAAGACGACTACAATTTGATCTTAGCCATAACGCCGAGAAACGATAAATTAATGCTCACAAGGCCAACATGCACAGCCGAGATTGGTCACCAACTAGAGACAAAGTCGGTACTATCCGGCCACTTCGCTTGCTCAAGTAATGCATTTTTCTGTAAACTATAATGGATAATTTACTTATCAAGAATCTATAATTGAAATATTTTTTATATTACCGAGAATTATATCAAAGCTTAAAACAATCATAAACTGAGATAACGTGAATTAAAAAATAATATAGCTGGTATTTAAAATATAATGGAATTGAATAAATTTTCCTTTTACTATCTAGCAATAACAAAGAACAACTGCGACAGGGCATTCACTTTTTAATTAAAATTATCACTGTTGCCAATTTATAGGGCATTTCTTAGCTTGTTCCCTTAAACAGAATTTTGAATAAAGCCAATCAGTTTTATTGCGGTTAATTAAATGTTATTCTAATATAATTGAATTGACCTTTTCCACATTATTCACAGATTGACAAAATCTGGAAATTAGCCAAACTTTCTTCAATGGACAAAATGTCCCTTATAATTAATGGGTACAAAGTTCGCTGCCCTAAATTAATTACCCCCAATTTTACCCACAGCGTCTTCGAATAAGTAAGGAGATAAGTGGTTAATCCCGTTCAGGCATCTGAGATTACCGCTGACAACACAGGTCGTGAAGCATTTCTATTAAATTGGATTTTATCTCAGAAAGAGGAAATTCTCTTTCCGGAATACTCAGGAAGTGAAATATAGGGTGGTCATAAATTATTGGACCCATTCCAAAAATTTATTTCAAAAAACCCTAATTTTGATACAACTACTGTTTCTTTTAATGAGAGCGCATTTAAAAAACTTTTCAGATAGGTAACGCGTCATTACGATGGTCTAGGTGGCTGTAAATTGTTGGACATCTCCCATATTTGAGAGCTTTTATCTGCGAAACTATTAAAGGTAGAAGAAAAATATAAGTATGAATTTGTAGGGAATTTTTCCTCTCTTTAATTTGTTTAATCAAGTGTTATTCAAAGACTGAATAGTGCTCGAGATATTAAAAAAAACTTTAAAAGTTAAATCAGAAAATGCTATTCTGGTTCTGGTGATCGGTAGCCATTGCGTACGGAAATATCTCTCTGTAGTAAATTTAGAACGCCTTAATAGTACGCCACTTATCTGAAAACAATTATTTGCTCTCTTATTTAAAAAAACGCAGTTGTAATATTATTAGTTTTTTAAATTAATTTTTGAAATGGGTCTAATAAATTTATGACCATCCTGTATGAAAGAGTACTTTGATATTTGGAATGTGATTTACAGATATCACTTTTTAATTATTCAGTAGTTTCCAATATACATTTCTTGTTACCCAATACCAGTAGCATTGAAATTGCTGTTTTGATGAGGTTGTAAGATTAATTTATAGAACGTTAATTAAAAAACCGGTAATTCAGCATAGATTTAGTTAATTAATATTAAGTCTCTAAATATCCACGCAGCCGCCCATACATAAGAAGTTTTGACTCCAGGATGACAGATTTAACATGAATCCGGCCAACGTACACAATGGAACTTTTCTGGAATCGAAATTCAAGTCAGCGATTCTCCGATCCAAAAGTCGAATCTCTATCGTTAATTTAATATGTTCAAATAATTTTTAAAAGAAATGAGATAATAAAAGAAGAATTATACATTTCTTAAAATAAATACAGGAACCACATAATTTATCAATGATTGTTTCCCATTACCAAATAAATTACTCATAGGAAGGGAAAAATCGCATCAAATCATATTCTGCTTGGTAACTAATTTAATTTTTTTTTTAAATTTTACCAGGCCACTAAATGAGATATTCCAACTAAATTCGATGATTTTCAGTTCTATTTCAAATTAAATCTTAAAGCCATTATAATATCTTATCATGATATGTAAATGGCTCTCAAAGCCTTTTGGAAAACGTCACAATTTGATAGAATAATCAAAAAACTGTTAACGATCTCTGGGATTAAATATTCAGAAAAACGCAATATTTTGAATGATCATGAAATATTTCCTACTCTGCTGAAAGGAGGCACTAAACGGTGAAATATGGTGAAGGCAATTTTGACCTTGCCGCATCTTTTCCTTAAATCTAAAGAGAGCTTCCAAGAATTTATGAAGTCTATACAAATCACAAAAATCATTCAGCATAAGCATTATCTTCCGGGATAATTAGATACTAAATATCAAACTTCTGCTCGAAAATGTCTTAGAATTTTACACTTATTTACTTTCAGATCATGAACCTGCTTGCTCAACAGCCTATAACAACATATTAAGATATGATGAAAGGAGCGCGATATGTTTGGCACGTAATTTAAATAAGAAAATTAAGATTACGGTTGACAACGTGGGAGCGGTAAAATATTTATATTAATATGTCTCTCCTCTAATTATTAAGTTAATGTAGATTTAAATTAAAGATGGCTGATTATTGATTAATTTAGAACATTGAAAATTTTGATCTTTTCTAAGATACAGCTGCTATAACTTATTGTAGCAACATGAATATGCATATGTCAAATGATATTAGGTAGATTCCTTATAGGAAGTATACCTATAACAATGGTTCTCATGACACGACTTTCAGAAAATTTCTGCAGATCTTCACCGATCATGACCCCTAGAAACAAAAAAAACCATTCTGTTAGAAAAAGTTATATATATATATATATATATATATATATATATATATATATATATATATATATATATATATATATATCAAAACAAAGCAAAAATAGACAAAAACCAAAAATAGACAAAAACCAAAATAAAATTGAAAAATATCATAGCGAGCCGCTCGTCAGGAAGAGAAGCTCGCTCGTGATATTAATTTGTGCTTTTTTCTGCTAATGACAAACGAAATCCGTTAAAAATTGCCGTCATCCCCTCTAAAAGCATAAGACAAATAAAAATGGAAGAATTCTTGAATAAAAAATAAATACATTTAAGAAGATTTAAAAAGAATCAAAAACAAAAAAATCCGAATACAAATACAAAAAATCCGAAAACAAAAGACCTAGAATAAAATAAATAAAAACAGCCGTAATTAATAAAAATTAATAAAATAAAAGCGAAATACGCTTACCATGGCCAGGAAAAAGCTACCGTGACCACGAGGAGAATGAACGCCAAACCAGTTATTGCTGTTGCCAAACAGAGGAAAAGGAAGATAAGGAGAAAGAGGCTTTTTCAGTAGCTCCGTAATCACTGCTTGAGATATCGTCGCACAAAGTTTTCGGGAATACCATTATTTAAAGGTTGATCATACAAAAGCTTTAATTGTCTAGATTTTGAAATTTCGATGTATATAATAAATAATAATATATATATTATTATTAATATATATATATATATATTTAGTAAAACGGAAAGGCATACAAGCACCAATTACAAATTTGTTTATTCCAACCATATGCGACTTGCATTCAACGAAATATTTAGAAAAAATAACAATTTTTATTTCATAAATATTAGGCGTCCCAAAACTTAATAGAATATATGACATTTCAACGAAAGGTGCTCAATACAATGTTCTTAATAGTTTAAAGTCTTTCCATTGTTCAGTATGACATGGTATACACGTTTTTCCAACGGCATATTTAAGGTTTGTAATATCTCTGGTTTCAAGTTGTACCATTCAAGGCATTCACTGAATAAAACTGCCCTCCATTCTCATATACCATCCGAGACATAATGCACCACACAGTCTCAATTGGGTTTAGTTCAGGACTCATCGGTGGCCAATCAAGAACAGTAAAAATTTCGAGTTTAAATAATTTTTCGTAGCATTGGAGGTATGGATGGGAGCATCATCATGCTGATATTCCCAATTTCTTCCCCCTATGTTTTCTGCAAATGGCATAAGATGATTTTCTAGAATTTCTATGTATTTAGGAGAATTCTGTCGGCCATCTAAAAAGGCCAAACCCACTTTACCGTTGAAACCGAAAGCTGTCCACACCATCACAGATCCACCACCACTTTGCCTACTGAGAAAGCTGCTGGGCTCTTTTTGTAAATCATGCCTACATTTTATATTCCCGTCAAGTCCATTAAGGTTCCATTTCTTTTCATCACTGAAAAGGACAGACATCCATTTATCATCATATGACATATGATTGCGAGCCCATTGTAATCTCTTAATAATGTGAAGCTTTGTGAGTGGTAATCTGCGAGCCATTTTTGGGTGCATCATATAACCAGATTCTATAATTCGTCTATGAACAGTGTTCTTGGAGAATTGCAACCGGGAAACCCTAATAATTTCGTGAACCGACATTTCCTGAATTGGAAGATATTCTTTGTATCCGTCACACTTTTCATCACACTTTTTCGATAGCTACAATTGCTTAGAAGTTATGAGTTGAAAAGTGATTTTCCTACACTTTCCCTTCTCTCCCCCTAACTTAAAGTACGTTTCAACCTATGCATGTTACCCCTTGTTGGAAAGCTCTCGTCATTTGCAGTCTCTTCCACCCGCTTTCATTCTTGCATCTCTAATCCTTATGAGAACAGAGGGCGAAATGTTCTTTACCTTATTATTAGTAGAGACGTATATATATAATTATTTTGCCCATGCTATCTTGTGAACACGATAACTAGAGTAATTTTGTTTAGATTTTAACCGGCGAGAGATATGTTGTAAGGTCGGTGAAAATAACGACCGAGTTTGTAGATGGGCTAACCAGCTAAAAGGGGGTGGAAATGGTGGTGGTCTGAAAATTTCATTTTCCCATAATTCCTTCACGATTGAAGATAGAATGAAAACTCAAAATAGGCGAATTATTGTCTGCTTATAATAAACAACTTTGGTATTGAAACTTTTTTGATAGATACAATTTTTTAGAAGTTATGAGCTAAAATGCCTAATGATATGGAAAAAAATTCAATTCTACGACTAAAAATAGGAAAAAATTCAATTAGGCGAACTATCACATTATCAGAACTAACAACTTTTATATTAAAAGTTTTTGTCAGTTAAAATTGCTTAGAAATTATGAGCTGAAAAGCAATCTTCAATTCTCCCCAATTTATCTTTTCCCCATAGCTCCGTTGCGATTGAAGGTAGAAAAAAAATTTTAATTAGGGGATTTATAACCTTATCATACCAACTACTTTTATATTGAAAGTTTTTTGACAGCAAGAATTACTTAGAAGTGATGACTTTCCATCAGCCTCATTCACTTCAACTTTTTATACGGTAAACAAGTTGATATACCTGGCTTTGCTCCTAATTAAAATGTTTTCATGTTTAATATTTATGTAAAAATTACTATTGTATAAATATTATAATATACAAATTCCTTTTCTGATCTGAAACATTTTTAATTAAAATGAGAATATCAATTAAAACAGAAGATTTTTAAAAACAGCCATTTTCCCCATACATTATTATTTCTTATATAGCTACTTCAAATTTTGTTAACAATTGCTAAAGTAAAAGAAATGTTTTAATGAATATTTTGATACAAATAAGTTAACATTATTCATTAATTTAAAGCATGAAGATAAATCAATAATTGGTCCGGATATAAATTGTTAATCGTCTACAGTTAAAATTTTCTTTTAGCATTCTTCCTTCTAGAAACAGTTATTCGTATTACTATTTCTCTTCAACAAGAATATTGTTACTAATTCAGTTTAAAAATAATCTTGAAAAAATATTAAAATGAGAGAAACAAATTTATGGAAATAAAAGATATCGCTGAAAAAAACCTTGCTTAATTTTTAATTAAGTTAAATTTCAAGCAACGTTTAGGCTTTGAAAAGTTGAAGGTGACATTTCTCTTTTCTTAAATAAAAAGTTTGCAAAGTTTGATTGCAATCAAGCCAGTGGTTTAGGAGGAGATGTGGAACATACATAGATAATTATTAGATAATTATAAAATAAAGATTGCTGGCAAATAGTATCAACCATAAAAAAAGATTTTTGTGAAGATTTTGTAACAATTAATTATTCAACTTTAATTAAGTAAATAGTTAATTTCAATTAATCAAACAGTTAATTTGATAATTAATTAATTTGACAGTTTACTTTAATTTGATATTGAACTAAACATGAAAATCAATATAAAATACCCAAAAACGATAGATATTTAAATAAGAGTTCTCTTTATCCTTTTTGATATTGAAAAATATCTCCTTAACTTTGAAATTGTTTTGGGATTTTCTGCCTGAGAATTTTATTTTAACCGGCATGGAGATTTAAATTTATTGTTCAAATTGGCTGCATTCATATCCTATGCTTTAAACACACGTATTAAATTTGCCACTCACAATGTTTAAATAATTTTTATTTTCCTATACGTTAAGAATTTAGTGACTATTATCTCTGTAACCAGGGAGTTCTGTAAATGAGCCCATTTTAGTAGTATTTAAGTGCTTCATGTCATGCGATTTTACCATATGACAAAGTAATGTTCGCACAACTATATTGTAACCTAGATTAAATAAATTAATTTTTAAATCTAGAGTCTTTTTTCATTCGTGTCAAGAGTCAATTTCTTGTTACTGTTTCAGATAGACTGGCTTAATGTTATCTAGGAGATATTTTCACTGCTGAGCTGTTTATTTCTTTATGACTTCTACCTGTTGAATGATTATGTGCTGAGATATTTAAAAAACTGACCAATGTACTGACCGAAAAATCTATCATAACTTTTTGGAATGAAAAATGGAATGATAAAACTTTGATATAGTAAAAAATTAAATGTCATGAAAACAGAATCACAGAGTGAATATTGCAATGTGTAGAAACGATAAAGTCATTGGCTATGTCTGTAATGATCAATATGTAATATTTCATTACTTTTGTAACATTAACTTAGAGGAATCTACCTTTGCCTTCAAGCTTGCCGAAAACGAAATTTTTCTCTTCTAGAAACAGTATGTAAATTCTTTATTTCTTAATCCTTCATATCCGAATATTATAATTCTCTCTATTAAAACACATTTTTTCAATTCAATTCACAGCAGTACTATTTGCATTAATTTACAAAAGTGTTTGTTCACATTCCATATACATAAATAAATGTCTCCTACGCTTTTATATATAACATCGCAACAAGCAGAAGAAAATTTTCCGTCTTCATAAATCCAAATTCATAGTATGCATGCCCATTCCTAAAAAGGTTTATTGATACTGAAGTTTATTTCAAACAAATACTAAATATTTAAACCATATAGGGGAAAGTCGAGTAAAATGACGAAGGATGTAAGATTACGAATTAGATTTTTCTCAAAAATTACCCTAGATGAATGCCCCGATTCTGCACCATTAGAGACCTATAGTGACCAGCTACCCACTTCACACCAAAAGATTCCACCTCGTTATTAATGTGATTCTCAGAACCTAGTATTGTAATTTTGAGTTATACCTTCGCAACATTTGGTTGCTGCTTGGTAAGGGATATTGTTCAAGATGTAAAAACTTTTGATTTATATATGTGATATTCGAAAAGAGCCAATCAAAAACGTGTTCAGTGATGTATTATTTTAATTTTTTCTGATGAGCTCGTATCCTTCAATGTTTTCTTGAAATAAAAAGGTGAAGTCGAGTAAGATGACGAACCCTTCCTCGCTAATTCATGAGCACGTCGTACTACCTGACTGCCACATGCACCTCACTGGCACTTCAATGAGAAAGGAGTATCTCATTAAAAATGGAGAAAGAGTAAATAGAAAATAAACGAAAAATTTGGCAGTTGATGATAGTTGAAGTTAATAAGACTAAATGCAGAAAACCTACTAAAAATTCTACAAAAAAGAAGAAAGTAGCTAAGCGACTCTCGATTTCTAATGATCTGAATCTGTTTACTCAACTCATTCATTTGAATTTCCTTACGTTAAAGCTGACGACAATCTGGACCCAGAGGACCTCGATAATGAAGAAAGCATCATTTGCAATGAACAAAGGAAAACGGAATTGGGATTCCAATGTTTTATGTGCAAACTCTAGCCTCATTCCTCTTCTACCGGCTGGGACAAAATCCAAGTCTATGACGATACGATTTTTGTAATTGATTTCATTTCTTAAGGTTTGAATCTAAAATTTCGATTGATAATATTTGATTTGTTTTATGCTGTTACTTTAGTCCTATTATGTTTGTTTTCTGTTATGTGCTACTTGTTATAATCAAGATGTGATCTCAACAGTTTTAAATAATTTTTGATAGCATATGATGTTTAACTAAATTATTATCTAAGTTCGTCATCTTACCCGACACCGTCCGTCTTCTTACCCGCACAGTCGGGTAAGATGATGAAAATTAATTCTTTTTTTTAATGCAATTTTGGGGGTCTCAGATTTGAAAATAAAATAAAAAAAATTATCAAAGAGTTATTAAAATTATCAAAGAGAGAAAATTATCAAAAATTAAGTAAAGAGTTGCAAGAAGATTTTGCTGAAATAATAATCCTCCTACAACAAAAATTGAGGTCAGGAAAAATCTCCAAAGCTTAAAGTCGCCATCTTACCCGACTTTCCTCCAATCTCGTTAAAAATATTTGAATGAGAGAATTACAGAAAACTGAAATGCCGAATAATATTTTCGCAATTATTTTACATGTAAGTAATTATTTTTATTATGTTATGCACCTTAGTTAAATAATACATTAATATTATTGTGCTAGAAAACAATGACATATTTTTACAAGCTTTTATTTAATTTAACGTCTTTCATTCCTGTGATGATGGAATATCGGAATCGAATTTTGAATAATTTCCTTTTGTACTAGAATTCTGAAAGATTTTACACATGATAGTGATACATTTAAAAAAAATATTTTCAGAACTTAATTTTGAATTATACGATTAAATTGAGGAAAAATCAATATTTTGACAATTTGGTAATGCTAAAATTAAGTTAGGTTTAAAGTTTAGAATGTTCTTCTTTTTATTTTTCACGTATTATCTTCTCACTAAACCTATTTCGTCTCCCCCCCAAAAGACGATGAAATCTAAAACATATTTTAAAATTATTTTGCTAAACTGATTAATAAAAGCTGCACCACAGACATGGCGAGCTCATAAATAGTAATTCCTTCCTCTATTTCATTGGAAAGTCTCTCCATTTTAAGAGTTTGACACACGGACATCCCGATGTTGACCGTCCTCACACTAATGAGTTATTTCGAGGAGTAGACTATAAAGTCAAGTTTCGTGATCGTCGTTACACAAAGGTTCGAAATTAGCACACGCCACAAGTATCATCTTCTAACTTTAAAGAAGCTTTGCATCATGGTCTGACTTGACTGAATCAATTAATTTTCTAGATTTCTGCGCAAAGTTCGGCAAACAAAATGAGTTGGCACTGAATTTTAATCGTAAAAATTTGAAAATATGTAGATAGCATTTTATTCTTCATGAGAAGATACATCTATATGCCTCTTATTAATAAAAGAGCATTTAATTAACTCATATGAAGCACTAATACTTTTCTTATGCTTTAATACATACACTAAATGATCAAAAGTATCCGAACACATTCGGACTGTCACATTTTTCAGAATTTCTCCGGAAAGGCTAAACCGACTGCCCTTGAACTTCGACAAATGTAAAGAATAGACTCTTACTCACATTTTACAGTGAAGATTCGGTCAAGAGGGCAATTAGGAGCGCCAGCAAAAAGGGGTGAAGACGAAAATGGAGTTTGACCCATCCTGTTTCAAAGAAAGCTGATAACGAGATGTAACATGTAACATGCAGAGTTTTCCACCACATTATACGAAACTTACAGAAAAAGTGACAATATGTTAGAGACGTATTGTGTAAAACTTTTGTTTAAAGACTCTGAATATTAGAGAAAATATGAGTATTTGTAGTAAATAATTTTTTACTGCGCATGCGTAATTTTTTTCACAGTTTTAAAACCAGATATGTAGGACAACTTATATAAAAAATACCAGTCGAATACTATTACGATTTAGAAAGATATCGGAACTGCATTGAACAGAATTTCTGCTTCCTTCTAAGAGAAACAAAATTATGAGTGCTTATCCATAAACTGTTATTTTTTAAACTTGAATCTTTGTATAGTGATCCTCGGACTGCAATTTAAATTATGAATCTTATTTATAAATATGCCTGGATATTCAGCATATTCAATCTTTAGTAAATTCTATAAAATTATTCGAAAATTCACTTTAAAAATATCAAGTTGAGGAAAAACCCTCAACGTTTTGTTTCTCCTAGAGGGAAGCAAAAATTCTGCTCACTGCAACGCTGCTCACTTTCTAAATCTTAATGGTATTCAACTGGAATTTTTATAAAAGTTGTCCTACATATCTGGATTTAAAGCTGTGAAAGAAAAATTACGATATATCTCGCACATGAGCAGTAAAAAATTATTAAGTACATATACTCATATTTTTTTAATATTCAAAGTATTTACTCAAATTTTTACATATTGCATTTCTTGCATATTGCCACTTTTTCTGTAAGTTTCGTATAATTTGGTGGGAAATTTGCATGTTATAAGCAAAAAATAGGTTGGAAAATTGGGGATTTTTTAAGAAACCATTATATCTTCCCGAATATTTGTGCTATGCTTACGAAAATGCATTTAAATATTATGCACATTAAACCATAACCATTGATAAAAGTTACATCTCGTTATCAGATTTCTGTGAAACAAGATGAGCAAAACTCCATTTTCGACTTCATCAACTTTTGGTGGCCCCCTAATTGCTCTCGTGACCGAATCTTCACTGTAAAATGTGAGTTAGAGTTTATTCTTTACATGGTCGAAGTTCAAGGGCGGTCGGTTTAGCATTTCCGGAGAAATTCTAAAAAAATGTGAAAATCCCAAAGTGTCCGGATACTTTTGATCAGATAGTGTATGAGGAAATTTTTGAGTACATATAACAATACAAAAGCTACATTTATTACTTCAAATAAGCTTTTGTCGGCTACAACAGCTGTCATTGTGTAGAAGCAATATTCCAAAAAGAAAAATATATATGAATACAAGCACACGCAAATAAAAGCTCAATTAAAAATATATAGATATAGAATTCTTCATATAAAATAGGTTTTTTGAAAAAAAAATGATAATTTACAAAATATACGGCAAACACAGCAGGCGTTGATTATCTTCGTTACTAACAATAGTAAAGATGTTTCTTTTCATTCAAATGTCACTAAAATCTTTTTTATGTTACATGATCAACATCTTTATAAGAGAAGCGATAATTAAAAATTATGAAGGTAAAACATGCTTAATAAAACTACTCAATAATTTCAGGTTTCAAATATATTTTATGTTTTCTGAAAGACTAACCACTATGTATTTAATTATATTTTTTACTGCTGGCGTATAAGGACTGCCATACGAAACTCACCTCACCTGAAACAGAGAAGGAAAGCCATTTCAGCAGTGAACACTATAGAATAAATAAACACAAATTAATTTTTCTTCAAATATTAAGTTATCAATGCCGTAAACAAGAATAGTAGAATAAGAAATAAACAAATTCAAATGGTTTTTAAGCAAATAATGATTTATGTAAAATGTAACTATAGATATTTATTGAGGTTTACGAAGTCGAAGTTCTTGATAATTTTATAAATTAATTGAGGTTTTGTAAGCAGCAGCACCAAAATATCATTGAATACCAGATTATCTATGTCTATAAATGTTATGTTAAGAACAAAATGCTTTTGATTATTCGAAGCAGCTCAACCCTAGAGAAAACCACGTTTTGATGGGTCACAATTACAAGGAAAACTTCCTCAGTAGTCTATTGTCTGGAGGAAACAACAATGGACTGAAGCAGTATTCACAAGGAAAAATCTCAGATTTTCGGTAGATTACATTTCAAACGTAACAGATAAAGGGTATGCAAACAGGAGTTAAATGAGCGGATGCAAATTAACTTAGAAACTACTGAATTTATAATCCTGACAACTAAGGTTACAAGCAGGAACTGCTTAAAGTACCTGAAAACTAACGTTAGTAATTATCTGACTGATTTATTGCTATAGAAATACGTGCATAAGTTATTGTAAATACGAACAATAGACAAGGAAAATGAATTTGAAATAAAAACTTTTACACTTTCTATCGAACTGATGAAATTGAATAAAATATATAGTTGGTTTATGACTTCTTAAAAGAATCAGCCACTGTAAATCCATCTTAATTTTTGAAAGCGAAAATATAATAAATTTTCAACTCAACATTTTTACGTTACCTTTTAACAATGCTTTATTAGCATCAAAGGGATTTCTTCGTTATAACTAATAAATAGGGTGAATCAATCTTTGATCTTGATTTCAATTATAGTGATTTTAAGATAAAAGACTTGAAAAAAAATTACTTGGAGTAATCAATGAAAATTTAAAGTTTGAAAAGTAACATTTAGACCTTGTAATTTTGAACAGCGGTCAGATGACGAGGACGACACCTGAGCTGCCAATACCTCTCCAAACATCAGCACCACAATAATGGGAGGGCGTTTGGCCACAACGCACGATTTAACGTGCATCAGGTTTCATACGCAACGAAACTTCAGTAGATTCAGGTTTCGAACCTCGAATTCTCAGACCCAGAAGCCGAGAACTTACCACTAAACTACCATGGTCCTGTGAAGAATTAAGGTTTAACCACATTGCAGTTTATAATTAAGAATGGATTTTTTTTATTCTGCTGCTTGGAAAGTTTAAGCCATCACTATTAGAAATATTCAGATGCTTGGTCTCAATTTTTTTTTGTTTTATCTCACTGAAAGAACTAACTGTAGAAAAAAAAATACTTTGCCAGTTTTAAAGTAAATGAGAGTATGGATTTAGTAATAAAAGTATGTAAAAAGAACATGAAGATGTATTTCAATATTTAAACTAAAAATTCCAGTGAGTACTTCTTGGCTATATCATTATATTCTTATATAACTATATCACTTATAACATGTAATCAAAACTGATTACAAGTAATGGAATGTTATGGAATCAAATATCCTGATAAACATTATTAAGAATCCTCTAAAATTACTGAAAATCACCTTTTCCACTCTTCTTTGCTATGGGTTTTAATTGCGTATTTTCGACGTTTTCAGAAAATAAATCAGAAAATTTTCAAAAGGAAACAAGTTTTATGCCATAAAATATTCAAACATTAACTATTTATGTAAAGAGAATCAGCTTCTATGATGTCATATGAATACCGAAAATCTTATAACCTCAAATTTCCTAAATATGTACAGCAATGAGTAACTGAGTGTTGCACTGCATCGCATATTGTCTATTCGTGTGACAACTAACATTTTATGCTGTGGTTAACGGTATACGAGTTTTTCCATTTGTGCAAACTTTGCCAGTAGAAAATTGAACTATTCTTCAGTTTTTCGATGTAATAATGAAACACAGAGGGAGAGAAATAAAAATGGTGTATTTTGCGCGGTGAAAATTCAAACCAAAGGCTTAAGATTTTATCATGCAGCATCCTGTGCTCGATACAAGGCAATCATCCATTTTTCATGTCATTAATTTTGTAAGATTAATGAAAAAGGAACATAATCTCTTCAAACGCTTACGATTATTACGGTTTCTACAAATTGAATCAGGAAGTTTTAAGACTATTGTGACAAAAAAAATTTGTAATTCAAAAGCCGCAAATAGAGGGCGCTAGTAGACAATAATAGGAAAACTTCGCATTACATGGATTTATTAAACTCAGGAGGACGCGTGATAGAAAGAGTAACACGAAGTAGCGCAAGGGGTGTGTGACACCCAAACTCGTTATTTCACTATTTAAGCAAAACTAGCAACATTTTCATGCTATATCTGCTCCAAATGATTCGCGCAAACAGTTCTCTTTATACAAGAGCAAATGTTTAGACGAAAAATTTTCTAAATAATACATTATATTATTCAACGCATTACGAACACATAAAAAAAGTATATTTCTTACAATATTTTTTAAACCTATTTTCTAGTAAAGAATCATAAATATTATAATAGTTATACAATTTCGATAGGAAAATACTGCTTCTAATTTTCTTAGGTACCGAGGAAAACATATTTTTAGTATTGAAATAAGAATTCTGATAGGCTTTACCTTTAGATTCAATAAAATTAGAGCGTAATACGCTTTTATTTTTCAAAATAATTTCTACAATTTTAAGCTTTTCTCCAATAGTTTTTGTGAAAGTAGATAAGACATGTACCAGCTGATACAGTTACATTACGTACAGAATGATAAAACTTTTGTATCAATCTCTTGAGATTTTTACTTATACATCCAGTTTCAAAGTCTTGTATTCGCAAAAATCTCCATCTTAAAAAATATAGAATATTCTCGAATCCACATATTTCCTCAATAAAACTTAAATAGCGACGAAACATTATTTTCCTATACCTAATACGATCACTCAATTGAACAAAGAAACCCGACGCGAAAGGGGGTGTTCGGCACCCCTTAAGCTCAATTCAAATGAAAAAAGGAATTTTTCTTGAAAGTTGAATGTGACCTTAAAGACAGATAGCATGGATTTAACTCATTTCAACTAAAGGGAAGTGGGTATTTTTCACATTTTACCTGGCGTGGGGTGTCGGATACCCCATTGCGCGTCCTCGCGGGTTAAGCAATAATTGCTCATCATGACCTCCATCATATGATGCGGCACAAGCGAGGCGAATCATAACACATATGATAGCTGTGTGCAGCCCTTCTTAATGAATTCCACCTACGCGCCGCAGAATGATATATTTGAATTCTGACAGTGTAGCTGGGTAGCACTTGTATGCAAAGGCCAAAAAATCTACCGGTGTTAATTCTGGTGATTGTGGGGTCCATTTAACCTCACAGCTTAAATTATCGCTCCATCTTCCCAAAAAGTATCCAAAATTACTGCCTTCACTAAACTTAAAATCTGGGATGGTGCACCTTCCTACATGAAATTTACTACATACATCGCATATCTTACCTGAAAAGCAGGGAGAACGTGTTCGCATGAAAAAGTAGATAATATTCATCAGTCAGTGTACATGTTTTACAATCAGATACTGGGCACTGGTGTTGAAAAGAGCAAGGGCCTTGGGGATTCCTCGTCGCCTATATGTTAATGCTGTGCGTAGTAATGCCTACATGAGAAGAAAAATGGGCTATGTCAGTCCAAAAGACTTTAAATGGCCATTTTGGTTCTTGTTCAATTTTTCTCAAACCTCACTTGGAAAATGATATCCCATTGTCAATAGGGTGTAGTGACTGCAATTTGTACGGATAAAATTCAAGATTCCGTGCAGGATACGACATGGATGATTCAGGAAACCGTATTATCTTACCAGTTTCGCGAGCACTGTCCTGATGATGATTAAACGTTCTACGGCAGTGAGGTGTTCCTCTATCAAGGATGGCCTGCAACTTCATCGGCGTTCCTCCAAACGACGTGTTTCTTCGAAGTTTTGAAAATGTTTCAGTATTCCAAGACATGAAATGGATCTGTTTCACATATTGAGCCCGTTTGCATGCGACATTTTCGCATTGCAAAAAATTGCTGACAAAAAGTTAATGTAAAAGTGTTCGATTACGCTTAATTTGGTAATCATAGCATGTTCCAGACACCGAATAATAATCACATACAGGCATGTACTTAAATAAAAGCTGGATTTGTATCAATCTGCTCTTTAAATTTCGCTAAAACGCCCTCTTTTGGCAATATATGGAACCACAGCGTTTTTGAACAAGGGAAAAAAATCCTTATTTTCTTCACATCACATTCGTCGAAAACGCAATATTTTTTGGGTTCTTTTTTTGTTCCTTTATAATGAATAATTCAAATTTTTACGAATTCCTTGCACACCCTATTGGTGTTCATATTTATTAATTAACATGTAAAATTAAATTGCAATCTAACAAATAATGCAATCGTATAACTATTAAAATTAATGAAATATTTAAATTTGTCTTTGGGCGTGAATGGCAACTAATACATATATAAAGCAATAATTTGAATTATATTTCATTCATACTTAACTGTAAGAAACGTGTTAAAATAACCATTGTAAATGTGCTATTTTTTGAAGAGTGCATTTAAAACGAAAAAATTCAGACATAGGATAAGGAAAAGCATTATTGTATGAGATTGTCGTAAGGATGGGATCTGGAATTTGAGACTATCTTCAATGTTTCATTGGGGTTACATAGCAAACTCCATACCTCTCATTATATTTTTGAATTGTAGTCTACAAAAACAAAACGGGAGTTAGGTATAGAAATATTTTTCGAAAACTCGTTTTGCGGGACAAGAATACGCGTAAAAATAATCTTCGAAAATTAACGAAAACGATGTGTAAAAAATTATTTATTTAATTAGACGGAAATAATGTATTGTCATTTGGTATATATTTCCATTGTTTCTATGATGAAGTGTACAAAATGTTAATATTTTAAGCATGTTAATATTTTGAAATGAATTAAATACTTTTTTAAGACTCAGTTTAGTGTTTAAAATGCTTCAGTTGTTGTTTATTAGTACATATATTTAATAAAATGTCTTTATTTATTCAGATGATTATGTCAGCATAACATTCAGATAACTTGTTATGCATAACATAATGTTGTTCAAATATTCATTATTTACAGAGCTAATTTAAATATCTATTATTAACATGTTTTGATACATTATCAAATTTATTATTAACAGTCAACTGCAATGAAATTGGACAATAAGTAACTTCATCCGGTTACAAGCTGTTGGCGTAATTAAACATAGTATTTAGAGATTATAAAAAATACTAGTTAAGTATTTATTCAAGTTTCACCAAATTGTAATGTTTTCAATCAGTACAGAACGACGAAAGATAATGTTCATCAGACTTATACAGACGGCCTTTAACAAATGCTGCAAAAGAACAAACCCACACAAAGTCCAGTCATTATATTTACCAGTGTAAGTTACATATGCAATACAATCAAACAAACAAGAAAATTTTTTATAGCAAACTACTTAAAAAATATCTAAGAAAGATTCGCCTAAGCTTAAAATATTTATTAAGCACTACAAAGGATAATGTTCTTCGTAATTATATAGACAGCCAACCTTTTACATTATTGAAAAGCACAAACCCACTCTACGACCACTCATTATGTTTACTAATATAAAGTACATATCCAGTATCATCAAATTCACTAGAAGTGAATCTTTGCATATGTAATAACCGTCAACAATGGCAAATGTTTAATCGAAACCCTACCTTCATTAATTACTTAACAGCAATCTTTCATATTCATTTATATTCATGCCATTTTTTATAAATCGATCCTTGTAATAAATTATTAACTGCATCATCTTGGTGTTAATATATAATTAATTTCGGGTAGTCATGAAATTCATAATGCATATTATTTATGAAAACGTTGAAAAAGGCAATATATCTTCATTTAGAATAAACAAAAGAATATGTTTTCATTTAAATAAGTTTTAAAACCTGGCGTCTTCCAAGCTGTAGTTGTTCTGTCTGTTCTTCAAACTTTTCAGAAATCATTTACATACAAGGAAGAACTGAAGGCTAAAAGTGCCAACTGGAGGCACATATTTTGCCACCATAATTCTTGACAGTAGCAAAATATTAGCTTTCAGTGATTGCAGAACTTTCATACCAATAATTTGTCAAGAGAAAAGACTCAATTTTTGATGCACTTCATGTGTAATGAGAAAAGAATTGAAGGGGAATGTATGTGACAAACTTTAAGCAGGTATTCAAATGAGCATATCTTCCATAATACTGACATAACTCGGAAAATACGAATTTCCAATGAATGGAAGTCAAGGAAGCACTTCGACTCTGTGGTCTTTCATCTTCCGTTAGCTGAAATGTAAGGGATTGGTGACATGATCAAATGCAGTCGCTTAAATATAGACATTAAATCCTACTGGCTCAAGTCCATTAGAAGGTGGTACTGGGAAAGCACAAGAAATCACTAAGACACGAATGTCTATGAAAGAAGGGAAAGGAAAGGGAGTAGGGAGAGGATAGAAGAAAAATCTTTATCTTTAAATTTAAATCTTAAATTTTGGCAAGAACGCTTTTTTCACTAATGGCAATCCTTCTACATTGAAGGGGGAAGGGTCTTGAAGAGGAGTGCCAGCAATCAATGTAACTATTTATCTCGTAAGACGTCCGAAAGGACGAAAAGTTTTTCGTGTACATTATCTTTCGAAGCCATGAGCTCCGTGGTTCCTGGAATATCATTAATTACGTTTACAACAGTTTTAACTCCTTTAGTAACTTTAGGAGATCATCGAAGTCTCTAGCGGAGATTTCCTTTTCAGCTTAAACGCTGTGATCGCGACGACTTTTGAGTTATGACTGTTCCCAACATTGTAAAATCGTCTTCTTAAGCAGTGTAACAGAACCCTTATGGAACCTTTTATTCATGCTTACTCTTTAATTCTGCATTTCAATTCGTATGATTCCCGCATTTTAATACCAAAGGAATCTTTCAATACGCTTATCTCAAAACTTCATTTTTCGCGCTGGGCCAATATTACAGCCCATGACAGATATATATATATATATATATTAATATTGAATGAAGATTTTAATATCTATTAATCTTTCTTAGCTCGACTGTCATATACAACTTCCAATTATATCAAAATATCTTTAATATCTTTTATACAAATATCTTAATATAATTGAAAGTCATTGTGGGTATGCATATATGTGGGTATGTTCCACATATCCTCCTAAACCACTGGATTGGTTTCAACCAAATTTTGCACACTTATTATTTAAGACAAGAGGAAGATCATTCTCAACTTTTTGAAGTCAGATAGTTAATTGAACAGTCAGTTAATTAGAAATTAACCGAAACACCGTTTTCGAGCAGTAACTTCGATGCTTATTTGTCCCATTAAAACATTTTTATACCATCTTAAAGTTCAAAATTTTACCTTTTCACTCATACCAATTTTATATCTGTGTAATGGTTCTTTCAACTTTTATTACTTTTCAAAATTTAATAAATATATGATTGCATGCAAATGATTTTGATATAAAGCAAATTTATAGCTACTTCGTTGCTAGGCAACGGTGCGGCTTTCAACTACAACATTCAACGTTTTTCATTAAAACCGTATTAATGTAGGATAATAAACAGGCCAGTCTTAAAGGTTATTTCCGTGTCAGTAATCTCTGTATTTAATACAGGTTGATCTTTGTAGTTAGAAAACTGTATATTTGACTGTTTATTGCACATTTTTTATACTATCTTTAATCATTGTATTACATGTTGTTTGAAAGTTAAAAATATATGTTCATCGTTCAAACTCCTCGCATTTTCATTCAAACCGTATTAAGTTAGAGTAATAAACAGGCTAGCTTTAAAAGGTTTAATTCAGAAATAATAAAGGCAAAGGAAATTGGTATTTGTTGTAGAAAAGTTGTTACAGTTTTTGTTAAATTAAATATTTACGCCTATGAAGATATTATTACCCAGAGCAACGCTGGGTGTTTACACATTTATAAAGCAGGGTGTAAGCCGAAAGGTTAATTAAAAATTAAGCAGCATTTTGGCGTTTTCCAGCAATATCTTTCGAAAATATAATATCGCAAAAACTATTTTTACAACGTATTAAATTTGAAAAAATTAGTTTTCAGTGAAATTTCATTTCCGTACAATTTGTTCCTCTAATTATAATAAATATTTTCAGAAGAAATTTTATACCCAATATGTATCATTTTTTATTATTGGAGAATAAGAATACATACGAAGAACTGTTGTCAGAAAACATTATCAGAATTCTGTAAGAATACTATAAACTTATTATAAGAAAAGTTTAAAAAGCAGACGATTAACACTTTATATCAGGGATAACTATTGATTTGGATTAATTTCATGTTTATATAATAAAAAATAATTATTTAATTAATTGTCTATTTAATTAAACATTGAGAAAAACAGCTGTATGCTTGACTTGATTGTTTATAGAATTTTTTGGTTGATATTCTCATTTTAATTAAAAAATGTTTCAGACGATAAAATGATTTTGTGTGTAATAATATTTGAAAGAAGTTTTTGAAAAAAAAAATATTGGACATGAAATTAATTTAATCCCGGGAAAGGCCGGGTATATCAGCTAGTAGTTTAAATAAATATGCTTAGCCTCGCTCTCTAGATCAATTATGAGTTAGTCTTGTGTCAGTTACATATGTGTGTTCATTTTTTTAAAAATTGTAATCAGTAAAACTATGTGTTTCCTTAAACAATGATATCATTCATATCTACATCCATCCAAATCGAGAGTCATACTGCTCTAAGAAAGGAATGCAGATGTCTAAGTAAAAATATATAACAGTTAATAATCAGAAACAGTTTCTACAATCTTTGATATAGGTAAGACATCTTAAAAAATGTAGCATTTAGACACCTTCTGAAATATTTTGTATAATCTCCATGTAACATTTCATTGAATGAAACAATATTTGCAATGAAGCCTATTTAAAATAAGTTTCAGTGAGCCACCCACGTACGCGAAGAATCAAAAGTTACCTCTTCGGCTGGACCAGGATATCAAACAGAAAGATCAACTCCTAGTCAGCGAAGATTTTTATTAAAGCAAACTTGCATTATAGACATTAATGACTTCGATGAATGAGGTTAAAACCATGTATAAAATTCGTAATTATTTATTGTCTTATTAATGGTTTTTATGGAAAAGCAAGTTGAATAAAAAATAAAGCAGACAGATTTTGTTGTTTGTATGCCTCATGAAAATTGATTTGCCATAGAAATGGATACAAGTTAAGTTTGATGATTAAAAGTAAAATCTTTTTTATTGTGTTAATTATTTTCCATGCCAGAATTTTTTTCTAAATGCCACAAGCTGACATATGCTATTACACCAGGTATCACATCACTATTTAACTGACGTGGGCAATAAAAAAATAGATATTTCTTTCTGTTCTGTGCTCGGATCCCTAGATAATTTGTAAGATGTTGATTCTACCTCTATCGTTCACAGTTTATTGTTTTGAATAAGATTCCTTTAACCCTACGAGCTGAGCAAACATCTTTTTTCCGCTTTTCATGTTCAGTTCAACGCTAACGTCTTTTTCCGTTTATCATGTTCAGTTCAACGCAAAATTCTTTTTCCGTTTATCATGTTCAGTTCAAAGCAAACGTCTTTTTCTGTTTATCATGTTCAGTTCAAAGCAAACGTCTTTTTCCGTTTTTCATGTTCAGTTCAGTGCAAACGTCTTTACCCGTTTTTCATGATCAATTCAACGCAAACGTCTGTTTCCTTTTTTCATGTTCAGTTCAAAAGCAGATAGCCCGTATTTATATGTATATTTTCTTAAATAACCATGGGTAAAGTGTTCTTAAGATTTCAGAGATATGATTAAATACAAAAAAGATCGATTCATTTACTTTAGAAGCTAAGTTTTCTGAACTGATAGCTAAAAGTTCAAAATACTTGGGCGATCAGAGGGTTAAAAGACAATAAAATGATATCCACTGAGGGCTCAAGTCTAATTTTAATTTTTCCAAAATTAAAAACACTGCATAATAAAGAAAAATATATATTACAGAAAATAATTATGTTTTGTACATGAAATAATAACTGACCTTTCTGGCAGACAGTTGGCATTAAAAAATGAGATTTTTAATATGTTGAAAAATGCTGGTTGGCAAAAACTTTTTAACAACAACTATTTTTATCTTTGATTCCATGACGTTATGGGCATGCATAAATTCATGCTTTGGGGCTAACTTACATAACTTCATAATATTTTTTGCAAAACTGAAAGTAAAAGAAGGATTACACCAGCATCATCATTTGAATTGAATATCTAATGAAATCATAGCTCATAAATATCCAGATGGAGATAGGTGCGCACACCTATAAACGAAGTTCAGTTCTGAGCTCCGCTCTTTTTTCCATTACTCTACAAAAGAGGTAAATCATTTTAAGCCCTTCATCTCAGACTATGTTTAAAAGACTGTTCTGAATTTCTTCTATGTAGATAAATGTTTTTCTTTCCAATTTGCTCCGGAATAGGTACAGGCCTTAGAGGAAATTTCAAATTTAGACCTTAAAGTGATTTTTCCTCGACAAAAAACCTACTCTATTTTTTTAATCTGCTTCGATGAAGGCCTTTGATGACATCATCCAACAGATTTTTATTTCATCTCGTTCTATTTCATTCGTTGTTTGTGAATATTATTGTATTTTTACCTCTTTCAAATTTAAAACTTCCCTTAATTTGTATTTATATCTTATCATTATTTTAACATTATATAACTTCCATAGATTTAAAATGAGTGCCTTCCGAAGAATCAAGATGTCCTCTAAAATTCTTTGTGCAAAATTTTCAATTTGGAAAGATGTGCAAACGTAGGGATGAGAACTTGTATTAATTCCCCGAGTTAATATTCATCGAAGACGCTAATTTTTTCTGTAATGAATTAATAAATGTTACCTTAAAAGTTTTGATTTTATCTCGTAGAAGTAAAAAATCAATATTAAATTTAATTTTTGAGAACTTTTTGTCTCATGATATGTGAATTTTGAGTGTAGTAGACAGCAGTTTCATTTCTTTTGGTTGCATCTTCTGTTTAAGAAGATCTTAATTCTTCTAAATCGCCTCTTAAATGTTCTCCAACGTGTTCAGCGTAAAAAAAATCAAACAAATAATAACAAAAAAGAACATTTAAAGATAATAAATTTGATTAGCTATAATGCTAGTGCATTATAGCCAATCAAATTATCTTCAAGTGTTCTGTTTTTTATTATTATTTTATTATTATTAGACAAAGTGAATGTTGCAAGAAAAAAAAATTCGGTTACTTATGGAATACATTACTAGACATATAATTAATCCTTAATCCTTAATAATATAATAAATGTGAAAGTGTGTCTGTCTGTCTGTTTGTTACGCTTTCACGGCAAAGCAACCAATCCGATTTGTATGAAAATTGGCAGAGTTGTAGCTTGAAACCCAAGAACGGACATAGGCTAGGTGAAATCACTTTAAATTAATTATTTTTGACTACAGACAAGAATTAAATAATTAACAAAGTCCATTGACTCAGCGATTCTCGATGAAAATTATTTTATTTTTGAATCCCCTGTCCCATGATCCTTCAGGAATGCGAAAACATGTTTAATAACTTATTTTTAAAATCCACTATCACGTGATCCTTTTTTCCGCTGTAACTTCGGCAAAAATAGTCCGATAAAAATTATCTTTATACTATCCTAAAGTCCAAAGTTTTACCTTTTCAGTGATGTCAATTTTATTTCTGTGAAGTTTTTACTTCAATTTTTATTAATTTTTTAAATTTTAATAACTTTAATTACGTGCAGATGATTTGGAAATAACGCAGATTTCTAGCTACTCCGTTGCTAGGCAACGGTCAGACTTTGAACTAATTTACCTTTATTTCAAAAAATTTTGCTTATCTGTAAAATAAGGCAGAAATTACATGCATTTGTCTATCGGTCGGTCACAAGAACCCCTCCTAAACGGTGAACGGTAGCGACAGGAAATTTACACATGACATTCTAGAGCACATTTCTAGGTCAAAGGTGCTATTTTAAACTTTCAGAGTTAATTAGTTCTTAAGATATTTAATTAAATAACGAAAATTAGCCGCTTTTAAGCCTATTGCTTAGACTTTTTTTGCCAATAACTTCTGAAATCTTTATTAGACAACAATTATTTTTATGCAATTTTAAAGACCAGAAAATGATCTTTTTAATGCTATTAATTCCATTGCGATGAAATGTTTTCTCTGATTGCTATAAAGGTTTAAAAATATTTTTAACGTAATTTCTAACAATACTTTTTATTCTTATAGAAATAAATTCAAGCCAAATTACTGTTTAGCCTTTTATTCTTATAGAAATAAATTCAAGCCAAATTACTGTTTAGCGCGCGGGCTTTTGCCAGTGTTAAAGTTAATATAAGAAAATATTGCTTTCTTTGACCACAAACAACAAAGGAGACTTTACACTTCCTGTTTCCTGTTGTGGTAGCATTTAAAGCTTTTAATACGGTTTCACAGTGATCCAATGGCGTTAGTGAATTATTCTCTCGATGTTTTGTTTAAATTTCACAGTGAGATATTACAGAATATCCTTCTGTAGATACGGTAATGGGCATTAACAAGAAACATCATATTCTCTAGAGCTGTTCAACATCTTAGAATTGTCAGTGCACCTTCCGACAAGCCGAGATTGAATGCCGGTGCGCCAGTACTACTAATACGTAACCTCGATATAAAGAGACTTCGCAATTGCACACGGTTACAAATTACACACCTAGGTCCAAACGTCATGAAAGCTACTGTTATGACTGATATAGGGAGAAGAGAGAGTATTTTAATTCCACGCCTTCCGATAATACCGAAAGATTTATAATCTCAGTTCAAAAGGCAACAAATCCCTTTAAAAATATCATTTGCCAGGCTGACGGCCAGATACTGAAAGTACCGTACATTTGGAAAAACCATATTTTTCGCATGGGCAACTATATATGGCGTGTTCACGTGTGTCTAGCTCACACAACCTCTACATACGTGCAAATAACGTGGTATACAAAAGTATATTAGAATAGATAAACAATTTACATAACTATATTAGCATACATGTACAGTACACTCCTGTCAGCCGTCCAATTAATTATTATCACCGTCAGAACTTTTACTTTCCCCTTTCAAAATGCAACAAAACATTTACATTCGTGAATGAAAAAAAAGAATAATTCAAATTCTCCGCGCACGAAGTCGTAGTAACAGCTAGTAGGAAATAAAAATAAAATATGTGCGGAATTTAACTGTGATCAAATGGAATAAATACACTTAAGGTAGTAATGAAAATAGTTCTTCGCGTTTAAAATTATGATTTGAAAAATAAATAATAAGCTATTTCAAAAATTTTACAAATTATTTTCAATAATAAAAAGTCCTTTATAATGCAGTGGAATGCTTATATTTTGCTGCATTAGTACCTCTTCTAAGTAAAGAATTTAACTATATACTTCATAAAGACACTAATGTTGTTCTTCACCAAAGCGAATACAAAATATAACTTTTAAGTGATGAGCTATTTTTCCATTCCGAGCATCTTTATTTGTTGTCATTAAATTTAACTACAACAGGCCGTTTCTCTGAATTTTCTCCCTTTTTCCTTTTCTTGCGATATTCCTGGTATTTCTTTTTATGGCTTTTCATTTCAGAGAAATTCCGTTACCCGTGTTTAAACCTATGAAGTAGCAGTTTTGCTTTAAATTCCGGAATGCACAAAAATTGTAAACCTTCCACTCCTCCGGAAATGACAATTAATATACGTATTTCCTATGTAATAGGATGTACTGAACGTTCTTGTTCGTTCGATGAATTAGAATTAGAGTGAGAAAGCGCTCAAAATTAATGAAAAGAAAAACAACTTCTTTCAAAGTAAAAACTGTGGTATCAACCTAGTTTATTGTATTTTGCTTACATACCAACCGGTTTTCAACCAATTATAGAAGATATCCTTTTGACATCTCGTTCCTTTGCATATGAGGATCGAAAAATTGCTATTTTCTTCCAACAGTTCTTTTATAAAAGCGTTTAAATAAAATTTCGTTCTAAATAGGTTCCTTACTTCTTTCTTCTTAATGTTTCTTATTAATGCTCTTAATTTCGCGAGTAGTAATTTAACATTTTATATTCTATTAATTTCTCTCACTCATTGGCGATATTATGCAACTTTTTTCTCTAATATCTCAAAATTATGAGAGTGTGCATTATATTTATTTAAAGCTTTCGTTATTCAATATATCATATCTTACGTACATTTTGAAGAAAAATAATGCTATTTCACTTTCACCTTTTATTTATTGTGCATGTATTACTTAAGGACGTAAGGATGTATTATTAAGGTGGATTTGAATTTAATTAAAATTTAGAAAATATAATTCGTTGTTTGAAGAAATAAAAATACAATATTTGTAGAATTTACACAAATGGAAATATTTTCTGCAATAATGTATTTATTTGCGAATGAATTAAGCGGTAAGTTATGCCATTATGCAGGTGTTATAATAAAGGAATTTATATAGTTCACAATATTTAACTGATTAATTTCGAAAATCATTTCAAAGTATAGACTTAAAATTATTTTTGAGTTTTTTCCTCGTTTCCGGAACAGAATATGGTATTTCCATTTCCTAAACATATATGTGAGATACGTTATTCTCGCTATCACTTATGATAAATATGTCTATCTGTAAAACGACACTTGTTGGGTAATATCTGATAAGCATGTTTTATATTTTGAAAAGTAAAATGTCAATCATTTTTCTGAAAGGCATTTTAGTAACTAACATTACATGTAAATTTTGCCAATCTTACAAAAGATTATTCAACC
>BGPR01019731.1:0-28790 GCA_013235015.1 Araneus ventricosus
TCTATTAGCTAGTTCGGTTACGTATTGCTATCAATCCTAGGGTTTAAATATTGGTGCGTTTTGTTTGCTTATGTCAATGCTACTGAAAATAAATATTGGATTTTTTTGAAAATTAATTGGTATTTCTTTTACTCGTGGTTTTCTATTTTTTTAATTTCATATTTCTGATAAAATCTGATTAATTCCCTGTAAATGGCCCGTCAATTTTATTATAAACCAAACGTCAATTTGTTTTTTGAATGTCAAAACACATTGTGATTCTTTTCTTAAATTTCTAAATACAGAAGCGAAATAGAACCTTCGACTCCATTCCCTGGATTATGCGGCTCAGGTTATTTAAATTTTTCACTGGTCGTGATATCAACCTTCTTGGATAACCACTTATTGGACAAAATCAACATACAAAGTGTTGAAGGTGAAAGTAGAAAAGGAAAAACACGCCGACAGTATGGGTTGGAGGGGTGCTGTTACGCCAGCGTTTTGGTTGTGTTCAAGCACTAGTCATCCAAGTTCAGCTACATTTCCGGAAAACGTGCCATCGAAGTTTTTAGAAACTGAGATTTTAGGACATACCGGCTTGTGTTTGAAGCAGTTGGTGGCAGCCAGAAAGGGCCTCCATGTGGTGTTGGCGGAGAAATTGCCCGAGGGGAGCTACGGTACCCATCCTGGAAACGAGACTTGCGCTGGGGTGTAGTGGGCGGCATTCTGTGGTGCTTGCATATGTTATGTCAAGGTCGTGATATGGGTTCAAAAGTCTGATGTTTTTCACCCTGCTACCGACTTGTGCTTTTGCAGCTTCTCCGGATAACGTTTCCTGTCATAGTATCCTATATTATTATTATGGCTTGGTTTGTGTTTTCTCACCGCTGTAACAATTACGTTTGCTGTATTTAGAGATGAAGCTGTAGAAAAAAATTCATGTGTTTTGAATTTGGTTTCTTCCATTAATATTCTTTTCGCGGTATTTTAGCAATGAATGGCTTGTTGCTTTGTTATGCTCTTCTGAAGATAGAATTGAAAGCCATGAAATGGTCCGGATGGGCTATTAATGAATATTGTGGATGTAGATTTCCTGTGAGGTATTTGCGTATTTCACAATACTGTATATTTATTAGACCAAAATATTTAGAGATCATTTTTTATTTAATTTAAGATATTTTAATTTTTTTTTCAACTGTTTGGAAACAGGTTGAAATGCGACAAATAGTCATTAAAATATATACAACCTTCTGGTTTTTTGTAATGTTTCCTTTCCATAATAAGCAATAAATAATGACCGTACAAAGTGTTTTATTTTAAGAAACTTATATTAAGAAATTGTACAATAAAACTTTTCATTTCTCTTTCCATGTTTTTGAAAATTTCTGCTAATTGCAGTTCAACACTAAAATTAGCTTCTCTGCAATACGCAATTTGTTTACTATTGGTAGCTAAATTTTCCGCACTATGTAAATATTGCAGCCCTTTGATGATTTTCATTTAAGGCAAAACTTTATTAATGTTGGCGGTAATATTATCCTTTTAATCTATTCATGTTTATTTAATCAAAATAGATGGCAAGTCCAGACGGGTCATATTGAATGTTTCTTAAAAAAAAAGATTTTAAAGACCTAGGCAGAGATGAAATGTTATTCATTTTATCACTTTCCTCAGAAACTCTTCAAGACTCTTTCATTCGATATTAAAGTTTTCGTAAACTAAAATTAGATATACTCTTTATTTAAGAATTTGCATAAAAAAAAATGTTTCTTGCCTAACTTCACAGGCAAGGTTTAATTCAAAAGATGTTATCTTCTCAGTTGGTTGCATTAAACAATGGGTATCACACAAATAAGGTTAAATTCCATTTTATTTCTCAAGAATCTTCAAATCATGTGAAATGTGTTTTTTATATTTAACCTGAAGATTTCTACAATTTAACAATTTTCAACTGCCTCGCAATTTTTCTTTCTTTAAGAACATTCACTTTCTGCAAAATTTATCAAGATTGCTTAAAATCATAAAAAAATACGTTGAATGTTTCATCTCCCAGGACAGGAGTTTTCAAATGTAGAAAAGACTTTTTAAGATTCTCTAAATATAAACTAAGTTCGCGCCATGTTCAAATGAAATAACTCAAGATAAAAGGAGTGCTTTTAATAATTCAAGTAGCATTCTGATCGACTTCGTGACTCAATTAAAGGCTGTTGCTCGAAGAAAGAAATTAGTTTTCATATCCTACTCTGTGATGCTAAGCGAAAAGATGAATTGTGTGTTTAACTTAGGTCAAAGAAGCATTCATAGAGAAGTTCAAGATAAATGAATAAATGAATTAAGAATGGCTTCTCTTGAAAAAATTGCAAGATGGCAGGAAAACTGAAATTAGATCTCTTGTCAATAGAATTAATTTAATTTGTCTTTCTTATATTTGGCTAGGTATCATAATTTTCTTTTACAATCATCAAGAGCCACGAAAAGATATGAAAATTAATTAAAAAAAAGACATTAAAGTGAAACCTTTGGTAACCGCAAACCGTCTTGAAATGTTGCATCGTTTCAAGAGATTTATCCTGCTGTAGATTCTTTTATTGTGAAACGTATATGATTTCACATTTCGTAAAGAGAATCAGATTCATTATTTTCAAATAGTGGATTGGAATATATCTTTAAAATGTGGGATGATTTTTTCCATCTTTCCCCTGAAGTTTGTTTAATTGCAATTTGAGGGTGTCAGATTCACATTGGCCTTGATTTTAAGAGACACGGCTTTTGCAAGTGGATTAAATCGGAATTAAGAATAATTAGTTCTTGGATTTTCAAAATAGGTTCAAGTTGGTGGGTAATATGGAAATCTCCTTCCTGGTCTGTTAAAGGCAATACGTTGTAATACGTGCTTTTTTTAAATGAATTATTTTATGTCATACAGGTCAATTGTATTTTTGTGGAACATGTTCTAATTTCATGAATGTTGTTTAGCCCAACGTTTTATAACTGGATAGGGGCATCAGTAATTACAAGCTATGGTGTTAACTTCAAGAGAAGCGGTATTTCTACTTTTTAAAGAATAACTTCTTTCATATAAGGAAAAGTATCTTCTTGATTTGATTCTTGTTGGAGTAAGCCCGGTGTGTTTTATCAGCACCATGGATTACGATTGGAAATTGCATATTTCAAGTTCCGTTGTTAAACACTTACATTTGCATATATTTCCGAGTTTAGGCTATTTGAAAATGCACGATTGAAGTTTGTAAATAATATAAGTATATGTAGCACCAGTTCTTATGGTTAATTTTAAATTAAATTTAAATAATGATTTTATTTACTATTGCAAAAATGTAAATGTAAAGAAATATGTTGTTATTACGCGCATTTTTTTTCAGGCTCCTCTTTCCGCTAAAATTAATTTACAGATGTTTCCTTTGCTTGCTAATAGATCATGGATCGGTTTCTCATGGTATGGTGTCCAAGGGCTTAAGAAACAGGTTTCACGTTTTTTTATTGAAATACTCTTTCGTCAACTAGCTGATTTAGCTATTTTGTTTAACTACTTATGGAAAAGCATTGAATTTGTTCAGTTTTGGGGTTGCTTGCATGATGCGGTTTTTTTTAAAGATATTGGTTTCATTTCATGCAATGCCATCTGGCTTAATGCGTTTGTTTTTTAGGCTTTTGATTTAACTGCAATCTATATAGTAAAACAGTGATGAAGCCTTTTGGGGATCTTTGATGGAAACAAAGAGATTCGTTGGTTTCTTTGCTTTGAGGAGCACTTTGCGTATTTACAAACTCTTTTATTTGTCGTGTGCCTTACTTTAATTTTTTAATTCGAGATGGTTGTTCGTTTTACTACTAACCAAAATCATGTTATTTGTCAAAGCATAATTTGATTTCATGTATCCTGTATTCCATTTTTCTAATAGACACATTTAATCACATTAAACTGTTTCATGGGATTCAAAGGTTTATCTAAAATAAGCATTGGAAACCCTTTTTTATATTTAAAAAACGATTATTCTGAAAAGTAAAGTCCACTATTCTCCTTCACTACTTTTCATAAATATTATTTCTACTTCTGCAAAACTATGAATGTCTGTACAATGTAACTATCTGATTTCTGAAATGCAGATATTAAGATAAGAATAACAAATGCCAGAGGGCAAATGGTTCAATCAAGAGAACGATTACACTTCTTTATAAGATTGACGGTAAAACTTGTGTAGTTGGCAAACCAATGGTAAAACTGGTTTACTTTTCAGGAATCAACCCATTCATTGAACATTAATCAAACCAACGAACTAAAATAATCCACACAGATTCCATCAGAGTGTTGCTGATTGTTCGGTAGAAAATATCTTTGGGAAATGGGGAGCATCTAATCTACATGCACTTTATCTCTTGCTCATGGGAAGAATATCACAATTCTGGTGAAGTGAATTTTGTTAATTTCCAGTTGAGTCAAATAAATCAAACGGGGAATGGTTTCTCTTACGGGAATGGTTTCAGTAATTCTAATTTACCCTAAAGATGATACTGAGTTCTTATAAGTATGTATTAAAATTACAGATTCATCTAAATATTTGAAATTTATATTGATAATAGGTTTGATTTTTTTTCATTTTGAGTCTTTGAGAAATGTTGTTCAAACTTCTTTGCTTTTAGATTTCATTGCAGGAGATTAAAATTGAAAACATAATATTTAAAGCGATTTGTTAGATTCTTTTGTAAATGCCTCTTCACATTATGCCAAAATATTAACGCATTTTTTACAAGGCTCAATCTCATCTCTTTAATGCATTACTCAAACTATAGAAATATCATAATCGAGGCTATACACACATAATTAACCTTTGTAAAATAAATTACCGAGCTGTGAGCTGCTTTATGGATTCATGCTCACAAAGATCCAAGTGAGTTTTGATCAAGAAGTTTTAGGTTGTTTAAGCTCAGGGGATTATTCCTCGGAGAGTGAAGACCCGAAGCAACTGGAAAAAATGAGATCAAAATCGAAGACGTAACATTCTCAAAGAGTTTAAACAGATGGAAGCAGAGGATTGGCGAGAAATCACATAATATCTTCAGACTCTGGATGAATTCAGAAGCAAAAGATGAAAAGAGAGAGATATCTACGCGCACATAAAATGCACAGGCTGGACATGACGTTTGCTCAGGGAAGTTTTGTGATCGTCTTTTAGCTTTATTTTTTTTATGTTAAAGTGTTGTGATCATTTGAATCACTAAAACTTCCAATCATTTTGAAATCAAGTAAAATTCAAAGTTTCATTTTGAATTCTTATGTAAAAATAAAATGATGAATATTAGCATTTTATTTTCTTATATTTTAATCCAAAATAAGGGCTTTATTTGATTTCGTGATATTAGATAGTTTTTATTTATAATTACCTAATAAACGAAAATGTTAATGCAATGGAACAACAATTTGAGCACTTTCTTTGAGTAAGGCAAATTAAATGGGTTCCTTTATCGATCAATTATGAATATACATATTGGAATAATACGTGAATCAAGAAAAAGAAAGTCTTAACAAGAATGAAACAAGTTTTCCTGTTATTTTCTGTTTTTTCCATCGGTATTATTTATTCTACCCAGGCATTGTCTGCTATCCCAATTTGCTATTTATTTTTCATCCCAACATACCAGAACACAATCTATTTCAAGAAGGGCCAATTTACTTTTGGGAATACGTGTCAAATTTAATTCTAATGGTAAAAGCGCAGCTGATATATCACTCGCTCAAATATCTTAAAAGCGAAGATGCTGCTTACTCCCACACAAAAAAGCAAAAAACAGGTCATTCGAGCCATACTGCCCCAGGGATTCGGGCACCGAAGGTGGCATCTATTTTTTATCAGTGTCCCATTTCTCACGGCTAGGTTCGGAGGAACACGAAAGTAATTTCCTAACATCGGTCTTTACATGACTTAGTAATAGAGATTCCTGTGGAAAGGTTTGTTTTCAAGCAGAGATCACGCACTTCATAGGAGGTTTGGCATCAAATTACATCTTCCCCTGTAAACAAGCAGGCCAGTCATTCTGAAGGATATGATTTACCCGTGTTGGACGATAAGCTAACAAACGCAAAGAGGATTAGTGTTTGACTTAAAGCTGCAATCTTGTTATTATTTTTTCGTGCTTGTTTTAGGTAGAAAGCTGCTTATGCTTTGCGCTGAAGCGTATGGCTTTTTTCCTTGCTTTTAAATGACTAATAGTTTCTTGGAAGTGTTTTTTTCCTAGGAAATCTGATAATCGTAGAAAATAAATAAAAATAATAGGCTTTGTCTTTATTTTGTGTTCTTAATTGCAGAAATGTGTTCTTTTGATTTTTTTAAAAAAAATTTGACGATTATGCTGGAAATATTGGTTAAAAATACAAGCCGACTGAAAAGGTTTAGCTTTATACTCATTTTTTTAACTTGACTTACTTCATGCTTGTGAGGATACAATTTTTTAATTGATTTTCCACTCACCTCTTGATGTGTTAGAGTATTGAAATTTTGTACATTTCTGGTATTCAGATGACAATACACTAATTTCATCAGTTAATTGATTAATTTCATAAAATTTGATTTCAAAATTGCTTAATTTTTTAAGAATGAGCAATAAATTAAGGCATAGAAAGGGAAAAAAAAACAACTTTTTAATGTACTTGTAGAATTGTGTTTTCAATGAAGGTCTTCATTAAATTTATGTTTATAATAATGGAAGAAACATTCTTCAACATTGCCTTCACTATAAAAGCGAAATTTAAAAAAAAAACTCTTCAATAATGCGAAGGTTTGCGGAATTAACTCTGATACGTCTCAGATATTGTTGTTGTGTGATGCTGGCTTCTTGTACCTAAATATACAGGTTTCGTACACTGTCAAATTTAGTAGATTTTTACTGACAAACATTCACATCTTCTGATTAAATTGATTTTTAACCTTCGCCTTACAAGCAGTAAAGTTATTGCAGCTGTATACAAAAGTAGTATCTTGGAAGCTAATAAATTAGCTTTACAAATAAGCCGTTTAGATTTCACTCTATTGACACCGCCAATCTTTTTGGTTACTAAAAACCATGTTGAAGAAATTTTTTCTTGTCTGATTGTGTATGACTTGTGTTATTTGTATTTTTATTGTAGTGTAGTTAAGATGGAAAAAAGGAACTCACTCAAGTAGTCTAAACGGATTGCAGATAACTTAAACTTTCGAATGACTTGTGGAGAGGTTGGGAGAAAACTTCTATTTCTAGACTTAAACCATTACCTCCAGACAAGAACTTAAAGAGCTCTTGGTGGGTAGAACATCTGGTGGAAATAAATACCAATACAATATAACAATGAATTATTGTCATATCCGTGGAAACGCAAAGCTTTGCAAGTGGCTTTATAGCAAGGAGCAATCCATATAATTAAAAAAGGAGGAGTTTTGTATAGAAGACATACGTCAATATTTTGCACGCTCTTATTTTGTTTATTATTTAACACCTCGTATTTGAAAACAGAGAGTTGAATTTTGTATAGTAAACCGCCATTTTGTTGTGATTTTTCTTAGCAACAGAAAAATCTTTTGTTTAAATTAGCTAAATTCTTGTTCGGCTGCTGAACGGAGTAATGAAATACTTTTTTGCACCCCCCCCCCGCGCCATTCATATGAGTGAAATTTCTATGTGGGATATTTTGTTTGCTATGTGAAAGGCTGCAACAGCTGTAGAGGTGTGATGACTTCCTTTGTAGCAAGAGAAGAAAGAGAATTCTTTAAAAACGGACGGTTCAAAGGGGGTTGCGACAATGGCAACAGTTGGTGATGGATTACCTCCTTAAAAGAGGTAGACGCATACATCGGTTCCGCACAAATGGACCTTTCTTCGTGTTGGGACAACAGATGGACAGACTTTTGTAATCAAGGTTATGCTACCCTGCGGGTGGTGACGCCTTGACCCAGCTGGAACTGCTGCAGTGTCATTAACTTTACGTTTCTTTATTCCTCTGGTGACATACAGATAATTACCTAGGGGTTAGCTTAACGAAGTGGGAGTATAAAAATTGTAGCTGACGGCCCAATGGAAGATAAGTAGGGGCGTGCATTTCTCGAACCTATCTAATGAGGGCTGATTTTGAAGGCGTGAATTTCTTGGCTGGAAAGAGAACTTGGAAATATAAGGCGAGAAAGTTGAAAAAAAGAGGTAAGAAGAAAAAGAAGAGGCGAGACGGGAGAGGCTTGAGTTTTTAGCAACGAGGAGCCCTTGCTGGAACGATTGGAATAGCTTGCCGATGACGCGAGAAAGAATCGACTAAGTCTTCAAGACGGTCAGCAGGTTACGGGAATAATGGAGCCTTCACGCTTGCCTGAGTGGGTCCGAGGCGGTGAAAGAAAAGGTCGATAGGTCCTGAAGGGAGGAATCGCCCAGCCCCAAGTGTTAGCTGAAATTACGACGTTCCAGGCGCGGTGTTTAGCGGTGGATCCTACAAAAGAGTCAAGGTTCTGGAGGCAGTACTGCGATCAGGAATTCCGTGTCGCCGAATCATCCCAAGTTGGCGAATCCTCATCTGTTCACATGTCCCAGGGGGACGCTTCCAGTGGCGGTATATCAGATAAGTCCTTCTAATATAAACTTTTCCTTTTGTCACCCATATGGTCAACTAGTTAAAAATAATTCCTGATGATAGAATGTAGGCAGTGAATCAGACTTAGGTTGTGGGTTTAGAGTGCTTTGAACTTTTATTAAGAGATGTTTTCACAAAATTAATAACCCACCCAAATTGAGTAAATGATAAATCTAGGATCGAGACAATATGTGTTTGTTTAAATATGTTGTATTTCTGTATTGCTCAATGTCGATAAGCTTGATGTTGTAAAAATTAGAAAATATTAGATTGTAAATGGTCTTAATTGAAAACTGTAAGTTTAAGGTAATGAAACTAGTTTTAAATATTTAGGTGATCACCTAGGATCAGGAGCTTCCTTATGATAATCAGGTTAACGCAAAAATTTCTTGTCTGGTAAATTTAACTCAGAACTATATGGCCATGCGCTTGTGTTTTATTAAGATATATGCAATTATATGCCAAGTTTAAGCTTGTAATAATTACTTATAGTCAAGAAGTATAGTTGTGTAATTTGTTATAATCAAGAAGTGTAATAAAAATGCTTAGTATACCTTATTTTGTGTCCTGGATCATTCATGGCATTAGCTAGCTTCTCAATTGGTATTTTAAGAGTGTCTGGAATGGATCTGTGTTATTGGTATGATGTTATATGCCTTGATTTGCAAATTTATAAGAAAGTAAAATTCTAGTATATTTCAGTTACTAGCCACTATACGATTTGTTTAAGTTAAAACTTTAACTTTTAACTTGTGAAGTTTAATTGCTTAAATTTAAGTAAATTTTAATAATTATAAACTACCGACACAACAATTTCAAATATATTTTGCAATGCAATTTGTCTGATATTTTTTAAGTACTTTCCCAAAGAAAGGGTGTTATCTTTTACTGCCTTTCAATTTTTTTAAATATGATTTTTGATTTTTTATATAGTTATCTTTTCTTTGATTTGATTTCATTTGCATTTCTTTCGTAATAGTAATAATAGTGTTCCCATAAAATAGCATAGGAGAAGTTACAGTATCTGATGATTTTAAAATAGTTGTTAAGGAATGAAAAGTATAAAACCATGCACTGCTGAAGAGACACAACAGTACAGAATTCAAAACCTCCTTAGAAAAGAAACACAATCACATTATTACCTTTTCTGGATTCGTTGTAGGATTGTAACGAGATTACAGGAATTGCATATTTAATGTTTCTTATATATCAAACAAATAGAATCAAGGACAGGATATCCACCGAGCAACCAGGCATCCAGCGTGAAGCCGCGTTTAGAAATACTACAAAGATCTGATTTAAGAATTGACGTAGGAAAAAATAAATTAAATTCAAAAATACAACCTTCGTTAATCCTGGAAGCGTTTCAGACGTATTTTTCCGTTTTACATGTTCAGTTCAAAAGCAGATAATTCATTTTTTGTGTATCATTTTTAAACTGCCTTGGATGAAATATTCTTAAGATTTCAGAGACTCTAAGAAACGTAATAAAGATACAATTATTCGGCTTAAAAGTTAGGTTTTAACTTTTTTAGATATTAAAGTTATTAGATACAAATAACTGACGTAATGAACTTTCTACCTGCGATAGAATGTGGTTGATAAAATCCAATAACTATTTTGACGATGTTGCACACAGCTAACAAAAAAACTATAGTTTTTTTTTGTTTTCTGTAATCTGTTAAGTTCTTAGCAGTGTAGTTTTTGTACTATCTGATTAGATTATTCCCTCTTATTTGGGGAATGCTTTGTCGTATTGATTTAACTAAATATCCATCGAACATTTGAGATGTTAATGGATTACCGGTAATTCTTGTATCGAGTAACAACATCTACAAATGAGTAATTTCAGGTTATAAGTTTAAAATGACATAATTCGATGTACGAGTGGAGAGCAAGCAAAATTTAATTTAGTGTAACTGTTATTTATTTTAGGTTTACGTTACACACAGTCAGTTTAGACAAAATAAGTTCAGAAATGGAACAAACATAAAGAAGAAAATTTGTTCATGGGACGCGTCGCGTTGCTTGGTGTGGACTCAAGTACAAAGTGTAGAGGGAGCTGCCTCTGATGTCAGTTATGGTTAACGCTAAAATAGCAACACAAAATTAGTTCATATAGATTACTCAATGCAAGTATTAAATCTGAAGGTTAAGAAGAAATGTTTTTCTCTATTAAAACTCTAGAAAGGAATGCTAGTTGAGCTTGGAATATGTATTCTGCATTGATTGCTCATTAATTCATTTATGTCAAAAGCGTGAAGGAAGTTCTTTTCACTTTAGCTAATTGATATTTCGTCAACCAAATGGTTCCCTAAACAAAACTGAATTTATTAAAATTCTAGAAATTATAGGGCCGAGGTAGCATTTTTTAGAAAAAATGGATATTCATGATTACTAAATTCCAACAACAGTAGAAAACGCTCAGTAGTTTTCGTCTTACTCAAAATGTGTGAAATATGAATATTTCTGTTTCATATTGTAAATGTTTCATATTTAATTAAGAATAAGAAATGAGAAGAAAAACTTTAATTAAATTTCGAAACCAAGTCATTGGTTTTCAAAATTAGAGTAAGCATATATAGGAAAAACCGGAATTAAATTTCGAAATAAAGTCATCGGCTTTCAAAATAAGAATCTAGCAACTGTTATTTTCGAGATCACAATAAAAAAAAAACAAATATAATGTAGCATTTGTTCCTTTAACTTTTTGCTACTAATAGATTTATTGTCTACTAATATGCCACTTCTTCTGAGGTTTAGCACTACTAAAACTGAGTTTCTAAGAAATTCTGGTACTTTATATTTTTAAATAGCAGTCAGTTGTTTGTTCAGTTCCAATTTTTTAAGCTAATATATTATTTCATTAGGTACATCTACTTCATTTCTTTTGCTATGTTCAGCTTTTGTAGGATTATACATTTTTCAGCTGTTCCCAGAAGAGACGTAAGGTAATTAATATTGAATACATATGTAAAATTGCTTTAATTGATTATAATTGCTTTATTTTGATTGTAGTGATACGAAGTCCTTAATGTACACAACATTAGTACAGAATATTTAATACAAATGCTTTACCACTGCGAAAAAAGTATGATAATAATACTCAAAGTCTTCAGAAGTGGTACACAGTATTTATTGTCTACAGTAGTGGTCTTGCCATAGGATTTTATGATGACATAGATAGGATGTATGGTATTTTTTCGATGGTATATGTAGTACGAAGCATTTAAAGTTCACAACCACAATGATATGGAGTATTTAGTAACAATACTCCAGTTATACTCTAAGTAAAAAGGTAATACAGGTATAATATTCATTACCTAAATTAATGATGGCACGCAATATTTAGTGTTTATACGAGTAGTGCTGCATGATACTTAGTGGCTGTAACAGCAATGGTAAGAAACATTTATGATCTATACACTATAAGCACATTGCATTTCAAAGTACATTATAAAGAAAGCTAAAGTTCTAATATGCTCAAATAATTATTCTTAAAAATATTGAATATTTATCTTCGATTTTAATTAATTTACTAGTGTGGAAAAGTCTACTAATAGTACTCTCAAAATTTCCGAAGACTGAAATATGCCTAGACATCTATAATTATGCTCATGAATATAAGTTGCATATACAACTTTTTTTTATCTTACCAGCTTTCTGTTATTCTTCCAGACGCACAGTTCTGTTCCGGAACGAAAAAAGCACCAGGTGACTCAAATACAAAGAGCTTAAGCTCGTTTCCTAAGAATATCCCCCTTTTTGAAGCAGAAAAAAAGAAGAAGGAAGCAAGGAAAGTATTTGGTTTAGTAAAGCAAATCATGTTTCCCTTAGACACACAAAGCAATAAATATTATTCCTCCTTTGCTTGACTCCGTTTGCTTTTTGATTCCTTATATGAACAGAAATGAAAAGGAAATGTTACAATTTCAGAGTAAACCCGTGGAATTTAGAAGCATCATTCAGAGATATTTTGAACGTTTCATTTAGTGCATAACATTTACGCCTCTTCCATCTCTTGTCATACGTAATAAAATAATGTAACTTTTTGTGCGGTCATGTCATTTCCAATTCTATCAAAATTAGAATAAGCTATAATTTGTGTTGAAGTCTTGAAAAATTCCATCCTTCAAAGCATGAAGATTTCATTTCAAGACATGAAGAATGAATATAGAAAAAGGATGGCCTTTCATTTTATAGTGAATGATTTTGTCATCATGCGTTTATAAGTTTTTTTGCATTCCTCTGACAGAAAGGAGCATAAACATTCGGTACATTCTATTATTATTCTATTCTATGCATTCTATTATTATTATTATATTGGTTATTCTGTATGGAACAAAGCGTTTCTTTGAAAGAATTAGAAAAAATATCGGACTAATATAAGCTTACATAAGACAAAATAAAGGTTAAATTGCATATATTTCCAAGTTTTATCTTCTTTCTTTCTAAAGGAGATTGAAGTTTATTAGGAAATATTTATGGAGAGGTAAATGACTCACATGTATTTTAGTTAAATTAATGACCGTTTTAAAACAACATATATGCTATTTTTAGACACATCACGTTGTTTCAAACTATGGTTAGATGACGCCTATAACTTCTCCGTCGTCTGATCCCTACAGACATAAGACATACATCAAGCTCGCGTGCACGTCTGGTGTAAACGAGTCTCGAAAACGCAAGCCTCTGGTCTCCGAATCGAAATTCTACCACTGCCTGATTTCGAAACTAAATGGCATCAACATAAGTCATTCAAGAAAATTGTTAAGTTTAGTTGAATTGTTTATTGCAGATACCACACAAGTCATTTTTTTCAAAATTGCCTTTATGCTGCATAATGAATTTGCTTTATTTGCATAATGAGTGAAGAATTGCTAACAGCCAAATAAAGTCATATTATAGGTATATAAAATTTACCACTTAAAAAAGAAATTCATAGATTTCGAAAGTTAATAATTGGCAATTTGTTAGAAAGTTAATAATTGGCAATTTGTTAGAAAGTTAATAATTGGCGACCTATGTTTTGATATTATTGACTCATATGGTCTCTGCAATCAACGATTCAATTAAAATATGATTTTTCTCAAATCATAACTTTTAATGAAGTTACATAACTAGTTTTCTTCGGGAGGACAAAGAAACCATTTATTTGCTTAATACGATTAACGTTTTTTAATTATTATTTCGGTGTTTTAGGTGTTTAACTTTTGTTTATAGGTACAATGCACGAACAAATCACCAAATCACAAATTATTGTTGTTATAAATGCTAGAACATTAAGCTGTGTACAACTTACTATCACGCACTAAGAAAGCAGTACAAAGATGAGTCTGTTTTATAATTCATGAGATTATATATCCCGGAAATACACTTCTGCTAAAAAAATAAGCAACAAGCACGATAAGACGTGGTACACATGCAAAACGGTGAATTAAAACACAGAATTTACATATGAGGTAGAGGTTGCATTGCCGAATGCAAATAGGCAAAAAAAATTAGAATAAAACGCACTCCCGCTGTCACACCGAAACTCCTTAGAAAGGGACTTGCCGGACCTATGCTTCTGTTCGCAAGCAGCGATAGTTCCGCGGAATCCGAGATGGCCAAAGCGGAAAGCATGAGTAGAAGAAACCATTTGTATGATGAGATGCGTTGGAGGGCTGTCGGTATGTTGCAAGCTGGTGATCAGCTGTTGTCAGAGAGCTGAATGTGCAACGTAGTGTCATCCGTAGGCAATGGAACCATCACCAAAGGGATCAAAGCGCCAGTAGAAGACGTGGGTCTGGACGCCGGAGCCTCATTACAACGGCAGACAATCGCTACCTGTTGCAATATGCCAGACGCCGGAGGACACTAACAGCTCGACAGCTTGTGCCGCAGCTCTCTGCTGCTGCAGGATGGACCATATCCCGCCAAACTGTGTCGCGCAGACTGCATTAAGGAGGATTGTTCGCACGATGACATGTTGTACGTGTGCCTTTGTCCCCAGGGCACATCAGAGGGCGGTTGCATTGGGCCCGAGAACATCGCAGTTGGACACCAGAGCAGTGGAGCCACACACTCTTTACGGATGAGCCTCGATTTAACATCCAGAACGATTCCCGAAGAGCAATGATATGGTGAGAGCCAGTTTCACGCCATCTGGCGCCAAACATCGTCGTAACACTGCCACAACAAGCGATCAACGACACTATTGCCAGCATGCCTCGCCGTTGTCAAACATGCATTTCAGCTAGAGGGTATCATACCCGTTATGAGCGTTTGGTTCCCATTGAACATTCTGCCTACCAATTTGGGCTGTCGCGCTGTGACGGCCGTAATATATGTGTTTTTGTTTGTCTTTGCTTTATTGTTTGATATGTGGTCTATCAATGCTATACTTATCTCGTATACAACTTTCACGCATATCAATTAAATAGTTTTTGTTTTATTCCGAGTTTTGCCTTTGTTGCTTATTTTTTGAACAGGAGTGTAGTATGCTAGTGATTCTTAGAAAAAATCGATTTAAGTTTTGTTGAAAAATTTTATTCCCATGTATTTAGTTTCACAGCGTTTGCATGCGATAAAACACTTTTTACTACTAAATATCTGGCCCTTTCATATGAAGTCATTTTTCACTTTTAATCTAAAAATGTTTAAGTGAAACAACCCTGACCCTCGTATTTTTCTTGTATTTCAGGTAAATGTTATAAAACTTCCCTCTAAGCATTTAAGAATTTTTTAAAGTTTCTATCCAAATAATTGCTTGATTGTGCTTCATGAAAACCTTTTACACATTGGATTATTTTATAAAGTAAAAATTATTTTCGGTTACTTACGCATCGCCCACAAAATTTTAAAATCTTAGATGACAAAATTTTAAAAAAATATTAAAATGCTAAGTTAATCGTCTTGAAAGGAACTCAAGTCTGTGAAATCAGAACTTTTCTGAAATATTTCCGACAGGAAAGCAATTAAAATGGTAATAAATAACTGTGACTGCTCGTTAATGCCTGTGTGTTTTCCGAAAAATAATCTTCGCTTTCCTCAGAGATTCTATCAATTTAATGAGAAAGGTAGATAAAGAAGCCTTAATTAGACGTTTGACAAACAACTTTAAAAGTATCCAAACTCATTATAAAGCTTTTTAAGGTTAAAATTGGCTGTAATTATTAAAATTAATAGTTCTTCCGAGTAACACACTTAGCTTCATACGTCATAGGATTAAATTATTTTTTCAAACTTTCAGTGCCGTTAAATTCAGTATTTCATTCTTTCGCAGCTTTGGGAATTTCATAACATAATTTATGATTTGATTTAAACAGCAACATATATTTGTCTCTGTAATGGTGTAAAAGAAATGGTGAAAACGAATTATTGTGGCTCTATCAACATTAAATGGTTAATCCATTTTTTATTACAAGTATATGGAGTACTAAATGATGCCCACCACTCCTTTCTTGCACTAATACATTCCTGGTACCTGGTTGCTCGGGATATTCAAGTCTTCATATATTTTCATGATATTATAAAGATATACATAGATTACACACTTACTTATAAATAATTTACAAAAGATTCATCTAATTACGTCTCATCGACAGTAATAACTCTGAAAACGCAACTCGCCTTCATCAGTTCTCAGTTAATAATGTTTTCTTTCGTTTTTTAATCGATAAAGGAGCACTTACGCATATGCTCTAAAACAAGCTGCAGATGATAACAATAAAAACAATGTTGGAAATTGTGTTTGAAAACATTTATCTTTTTTCCTTTATCATTATCTACCTGAAAACATTTATTACAATATAAATTAAAATTCAACAGAGTGTGTCACATGGGAATTTAATTGGTATCATTAAAAAGGTTATTTTTTTAAATTTTAAAACGATGTAAAAATGGTTTTCGTACCATTATATGCTTTGAAGTTATTCAGAAAATCGAAAAAATTTAAGATAATTTTTAATTAATTAAAATTCTAATTAAAATTTCGAAAAAACCTTTTTTAGTGAGCACCTTCAGCCCAAGAAACAACCTCCTGTCAAATTTCAAGTTTCTAGTCCCAGTGGTGTGGGAGATTCGGTGATGTGTCAGTGAGTGACTTTCCCTTTCATGTATATAGATGCAAAGGGAAGGTACTGCAATATCGTCAAAACATTCAACCTCCAGATTTTGATGAATCTGAACTTTTTACATCTTCTGGTTTCCAAAAACAATTTTTGGAATCATGCCTGTATATCTGTCTATTTGATGGTCTGTCAACACGATAACTCAAAATTAAAAGGAAATAGAAGGATATAATTTGGAATGTGGTCTTTACACGAAAATTGTAGTTTTCGTCAAATTTCGACAAAACCAATCTACAGAAAACTGTCTGTCTGTCCACCTATGTGTACCTGAACACAATATCTAGAAAGAGCAAAGAGCTAAATGGGTAAAATTAGCATATTTTATTATCAGAATTATAGAGCTGTTTGAAATTTTGGATCAAATCCTGAAAATTGTTGATGCCTTTCGGTCCGTATATTTGCGTGAATAGGGATTCGATAATTCAAAAACGCAACTATTTAGATAAATGGATTTAGCTTATTTTATCATCAGAATTATAGACGTGAATCAAATTTTGGTTCAAATCCAGAAAATTATTGATGGCTGTCGGTCTGTATATTTGCGTGAATAGGGATTCGATAATTCAAAAACGTAACTATTTTGATCAAAGAATTTAGAAAATTTCATCATCAGAATTATAGAAGTGAATCAAATTTTGGATCAAATCCAGAAAATTGTTGATGCCTGTCGGTCTGTATATTTTCTTGAATGGTAATTCGATAATTCAAAAACGCAACTATTTAGATGAATGGAATATTTGGTATATTGTCTCGAGACCAAACATGTCAACATTTATCAAATTTTAAACCTAATCGGTCGAAATAAATATGTTCTAAAAGCACCGTATTGTGTCTATGGAATACGTACCTGTCGAGCGAGCCTGCAAGTAATTCTCTTACGGGTTTGGGCTGTTCCAGGGTGATTCGTTGAGGAGATACCACAGACTCTTATCAGGATAAATGAACAGAACACTGCATAATGTTTTAGTTTACCAGAAATTGAAAGGAAGGAAATTCTAGCTGTTTAAAATTTCAGATTTCTATTTTACAAATATTTGGGGCGCGGTGACCTACTGGTAAGGTCTCAGCTTCGGGAAGGAGCTTTTCAGGTTTGAAGTAGGATTCCACAGAAGATCCGCACTGTATGGCCTGTCGCACGTTAAATTATATGTAGGGTACCAAACGTTCCCCCTCTGGTGTGCTGGATGTTTAAACAATTCACCCCGACTCATCCCACTCTATTGGGTTTAAGGCAAAAAGCCATAGGGGAAGAGAACCAAACACCAACGCAAGGAGGACGCCGGCCACCAGCACATTTATTAAAATCTTTCAAATCTCTTTATAAGCTGCACCGTAACACATGTGGAAATTAATTATATAAAATTCTCACATACTTTTCTTTCATTTAATTGCATCAATCCGTCCCAGCATCACCAAACAAAAAGAAACAAATATGCCATAAATTAAGATAAAAGATAGTTCCACCACCTAACATTATGGAAAGATTAACTGGAGAAACCAATATTACATGCAAGTAAAAATTTACTCATTACAATAATCCACCAACAAGGTGAAAAATAATTACACATAAATAATAAAATTACGCCATTTAAAAACGCAGAATAAACCACACCACACAAACACACACAAAAGAAAAATTACATTAATACCACAGCCGATAAAAATCGCACGTTGACTCCTCGCCGGTTTGGTGCTGAAGTTCGGAGCGGGGGCTCCCAGCTCAGGTGTCATCCTCGTCATCTGACCGCCGTTAAAAATTACGTGGTCCGTTCCGTAATAGCACTCGTATTGCTTCAAAACAAAAAACCTAAACATAAAAATAGTTTATTCATCTAAATCTTTCACGGACTTATAAAATGCAAAAGGAATATCACAAAGCAATTTCAAAAACTTCTATAATATTTAATTATTCTATAATATTAAGCTTAGAAATTATATAATATTTTATACGCTTTTCGATGTTAATTGCTGTTAAAGCAAGAATGGAAACTTTTAAGAATCCCCTTTTTTAAATATACGAATACTATGTTTTTACTTTTGGTATGTCGTTATTAATTCAGACACTCTCTTACATCTGTCCCTCAGTAGATTGAAAAAATTCTCTGTAAACTGTAAATTTGCTACTTTTATGAAATGTAAAAAAATCTTCTACCTTTGATAAATGAGATTAAGCTTCTTCTTACAAAGAATTTTTTATTTAAATTTTTCTAAACATATTTCAACTCATTTTGGTTACTGATAGACGAATAAATATGTAAGAATTCTGGCTAATGTGCTGTCTTGAAAAGGGTCTCTTCTAGCTTATTTATTTTATCTCGAGTGATTGCGAGAACAACACTAGACAAAAAATAAATAGATCTGAGCTCATCAGTGTGTATATAGATAAAAAGTATCCCCTGGTATACTAAATTTTGTCACTGTCTGAAACATCTTTTAAACATTTATATAAAAAAATTGGCTCGTGGCTAATGTGGTTCTAAGTTTATTTGTTTGGTATGAATGATATATTTTTAAAATTCTTCGGAACCCTTTGAAATCATGTTGCTTGCTACTTTGTATTCCATTTCACCTGTTATCGTATCAAAATTTTTTCCAACACTGTAAAATTTAATGAAGTTTTGTAAAAGAACGTGAAGAAAACGAATTGCATCAATAATTCAATTCTCACTCGCCGTGTGACTTTACGTGCTCCGAATTAAAAGGGTTGTTCGAGGAAGGATGTTTGTTTGTGATGCCACACTTTAGGAAATAAACTATGTATTAAGAAGGGAAAAGAAAAAGAGCTCGAAGAGAATTTAATTGATGGTCGTAATTAAGGAATCCAAGCTCCCTTCATTAAACTTGCAGATGTCGAAAAATTACGATATTGATCTCTTGTCCAGTGGAGTTAAATGAATTGTCAATCTATATATTTGCTTGCTTTTTGTGTGCCCACATTTCCAAAGCAATCACGACAGAAAAATGAAATTAATATGCTACTATAAAACCATTAAAGCGAAACCTTGAGATAACTTTTCTCTTTCGTGAAAGAATTTCTTTCAATTTGATTATTACTTTTCTTCTATGTGAAACTTGTGTTATTTCGTATTTCTAAAAGTAAAGGTTAATTATTTTCTGATTATGGAGTCGAAATTATCTGCAACAATGATGTATCAATTTTTCACACTGCCAAGTGCTTTGTTAATCTCAATTTCTACTAATAATAAAGAAGAATGTGTTTGTGTGTGTTGGCGCTCTGCAGGGCAGACCGCCGGACCTAGAGCTACGAAATTCTGCACAAACATGCTTTGGAGAGTGGGAAGGTGCATCTCGGAGCCCTTTATCTTAAATTTTAATTAGAATTTCAATTAATTAAAAATTAAGCAAAATTCTGGCGTTTTTCCTTGCGAAAATATTACAGTACAAAATCATTTTTACACCATCTGAAAGTACAAAAATAGCCTTTCCAATGATATTAATTAAATTGCTGTACAATGTTAACTCCAATTTTAATAAATTTTTAAAAATATTTTCAGGCATAATTTTCAACAATTCCTTTCACTGTTGTAATGAAATTCAAACTATTTTCATTGTTTAAGCAAATATTTATTTGCGTGTTTCGCTTCCATTGTTCAAAGAGAAGGAATTAGCTTTCTTTTTCATTTCATCAATTTTACTCTAAAACCTATAAGAAAAGTCTTTTAAGATAGATGATATAGTATAGTTGAGCTATTAGGAGATGCATCCAGTATGTTGAAATATGTATAAATTATTTTTATCAATATGTTTTAATACAATTAACATGCAGCTGTACATAAAATGTGACGCGCCATTTTAATATTAACGTCAAATGCTTCCACGAGAAATAAGAAAATGAACTTGGAGCCTACAAGGTGTAATTAGATGTTACATGTAGTGGCTGAATTATAGCTCACGCAGCATTTAATATTTGATTGTAAATATCGATTTCTCTTTATTTAAAGCATTTAATATTTGTTTGTAAATATCGTTTTCTTTTTATTTAAAGCGTTTATTTTTTATCATATTTAATTTTGTTCATCACATTATATTTTTTGTGACAACAGTAGAAAAAAGTAGTTTCTAGAATTTTGTTGATCATTTCCGTTACAAATAGATTCTTCTTGAAAAAAAAGAAATAAATTGAATTAAATGGAGTATTCATAGTTCATGTTGCTTCTTTCATGTTTAAATAAGTAGAAGCCAAGATATTGGTGACCCGTTCCTGCAAACAAAAAGATGTCGAATGAAGACGGAAAAACATATGGAACTGAGTTGCATAAGGTGAGCGTAAAAATTCCTCCATTTTGGCTAGATAAACCGGAAGTATGGTTTTATCAAGTAGAGGCCCAATTCAAAATAAGCGGTATCACTGCCGAAGAAACGAAATTTAACTATTTAATTTCGCAATTGGATCCCAAATTTGTTGAAAATGTATGGGATATCATACGCAGTGATAGTCAAACTAAATATACGGATTCCAAAACTAGACTCTTGAATTTATTTAAAGAGAGTGAAAATGCAAAAATTCAACGTTTAATCACTGGTATTGATTTAGATGATTTAAAGCCTAGTCAGTTGTTACAAAAATTAAGATCAGTAGCTACATCAGATGTTTCTGAAAATTTGATTAAAACTTTATGGCTTGGAAAACTACCAGACTCTATTAAAAATATCTTAATCGTCAGTAAAGAAGATACTGATAGTTTGGCGATTATGGCTGACAAAATTTGCGATATGAGCCCTAAAACCGAAATTTACAGTGCAAGCTATGAACACAATTCTTCTAACGAATTGTTAGATAGAGTTAAAAATTTAGAACAGCAAATTTCTGCATTATGTATTCGTACTGGAGCTAGGCCGAGAACGCGGAATAACAATTATTTCCGTAATCGATCTCGAAGCCGAAGTAACCGGGCCATGATTTCAATCCAAAAGGGAAATTGTGTTACTTCTATTTTCGATTTGGAACCAAATGCTTTCCGGAGAAATGTCAACCTCCTTGCAGTTGGAATCAAAAACCACAAGAAAATCAGGAAAACTCAAGTCTGCAGTAAGTTCAGCGACAAACTCTGCTGCAGAAAATGAAATGGAATGTCGCAAATTTCGCTTATTCGTCCGTGACCGAAGATCAAATTTGCGCTTTCTCGTAGACAGTGGAGCTGATGTTAGCATAATTCCAGCTACGTCTCAAAATAAAAAGAAAGCAGAATATCTGTTATATGCTGCTAATGGCACTGAAATTTCAACTTATGATATAAAGATGTTAAATCTGGATTTGGGATTACGTCGTGATTTTCAGTTTCCATTCATAATTGCTGACGTCACAAAAAGTATTTTGGGCGCTGATTTTCTTCACAAATATAACTTACTTGTTGACATAAATAAGAAAAAATTAATTGATGGGATAACAAATCTCTTTGTGCTAGGTGATATAACTGCTATTTCAAATGATAACGTTATAAGCACATTGAATAAATCCATAAAAATTTCGAATTTACTCCTTAAATCCTGAATTTCTAGAAATATTCTTGTCCCTAAGGAAATAAAACATGATGTTAAGCATTTTATTGAAACAAATGGTCAACCTATTCATGCCTGTAAAATATCGATGTGTCATTTTGTGATCGCCACTAGATGGCGTTTCTGTAACGCTTGCTGTTTATGAACTTTGTGTGAAATCAGTGTGTGTTGTTTTGTCCGTGTCTAATAAACGTTATGTATTAGATCTCTCTCCATTTTATTTCGTAACAGAAAGTCTGACATGAAGGAAATCTTTTATGGTGCCGAAACCGGATAATCTTGGATTCTTGAGATAATTCAGAATAGAAATTGTCAGACTTAAATAATTTTTGAAAATGGAGTTTGAGAAGAACAAAAAGAAACGTTCTGTTATCAGACAGCTGACTACTAAATTACTGACGAAAATTGAAGTCAGCTATTCAAAAATGGATATTGCTATGGATGAAAAACTTGAAAATTTGCGAGATTTCAGCGTGCAACTTGCTGAAAAATTGACTGAACTCAAACATTTGGATTCGCAAATCGAAACTGATACGTCCGTAGATGAACTAGAAGATGAAATAATTCAAAGTCAGGAATATCAAGAAAAAGCTATTCTTTGGAAAGGAAGATTGCAAAGATTCATAAACCAGCACACAGGAAATCATGAAGCAGTTGCGACTCTAAACGAAACTTTTAACAATCGAACTGTTCCTGAAACGAAAGTGATGAAGATGCCGCGTCTTCAAATGAGTACCTTTTACGGAGATTCAAGTAAGTGGCTTGACTTTTGGAATCAGTTTGAATGTACTATTCATAATAATGGAAATTTGAGTAAGACTGAAAAATTTACATATCTGAAATCTTTGCTTAGTGGTAATGCATTATCTGCTATATCTGGATTTGTTCTAAGTGATCGAAATTATGATTCTTCTATCGAAATACTCAAAGATCGCTTCGGAAGACAAGATATTGTCATTAGTTCGCATATGAATAAATTGTTATCTATTGAACCTGTTCGAAACATATCAAATGTTAAAGCATTGCGGAAACTTTTTGATGAATGCGAAATTCAGATCCGTAGCTTAGAATCGTTGAATGTTACTTCAGGAAGCTATGGAAACTTACTTTGTCCGATAATTTTGCAGAAAATTCCTGAAGAATTGAATTTTGAATTCAATCGAAATCGAAAAGAACAATCGAAGTTTGATATTACGGAGCTGATAGAATTTTTGAGAAAGGAAATTAATTGTCGTGAGGCTGCAAATCTAATGAACTATTCTAAAATCTTTCAGCGACAAGATACCAAAAAAGGCGGAAACCAATGGGATAACTCTGAGTTTAAACCGAAAATTGCAAGTGCGTCTACTTTGTCGACGATGAATTATAAATGCATTTTTTGTAACAAAAATCATGGAAAATTTAAATGTGAAGAATTAGATGCAGAGAAAAAACGCGAATTTCTGAAACGTAATGGACGATGTTTCTTGTGTTTTGGCCAACGACATTTAGGGATTTTTTGTTCAAATAAGCATCTTTCTTGCAAGAAATGTCGTGGGAAACCACATCACGAATCCATTTGTTTAAAACCGAAAATGCCTATTCCTTCAGAAATTCCCGACCAAGAAGAATCCGCCGATATTTCTCAAAATTTTTCTGCTACAACCGGATCTGATGTCATCCTTCAAACTGTCTATGCCGTTGGAGAAGGTAAAAGAAAGAATTGTATTTTAAGATGTCTTTTGGATGGAGGAAGTCAAGTTTCATTCATCAGAGAAGATATTTCTAAAAAATTAGGACTTCCATCGAAAGGCTATTCTAATTTGAATATCCATACATTCGCTGAAAAAAATGGCAAGCATTGGCGCCAACGGAAAGTAGAACTAACGCTGCGAAATATAAACGATCCTGATAAATTTATTACCCTTGACGTCATCGAAGCTCCAGTAATAACAACTGCAGAAATTAAACCACCGGATGAAAAAATAAAATCACAACTCAAAGGCTTGGGAATCTCACTGATGACTCATCCCAGCGCCGATCAAGAATCCATTTCTGTTCTGATAGGTGCTGACTGTTTATGGAAAATAGCAAAAGAAGAAATAAAAAGAATAAATGAAAACGCCGTTGCATTGGATACAATATTCGGCTGGTGTATTCAAGGTCGCTTCTCTCTTTCGGATTTGAATTCCGAGGAATCTATTTGCTCTAATTTATTAGTTGAAGAAAAGCTGTCAAAAACACTAGAATCATTTTGGAATATTGAGTCTTTAGGAGTAAATAGTCCTGATGAGCGATTAGAAAATGAAGAGGCTTTGAGGTTATTTGAAAATTCGATTCAGCAGAATAATGATCGTTATGAAGTAAGACTTCCCTGGATTAATGAAAATGTAATATTGCATGACAATTATGCAAACGCCGAAAGAAGATTCTTTAATCTATTGAAGCAATTTCATTTGAACTTGAATTTTTACAAGGAATATAAACAAGTTGTAAATGATCAAATCAAAGATGGCATTATAGAAAAAGTTGATTCCAATGCATCTCAAGGAGAACGGATTTATTATATGCCTCACCGAGCAGTGCTTAGAAAGAATCACAGTTCTACGAAGTTGCGTGTGGTGTATGATGCTTCTTCCAAGGATAAAAATCAGAAATCGTTGAACGACTGTTTACTTCAAGGTCCAAACCTTGTTCCTGAACTTTTGAAAGTCTTGCTGAAATTTAGACTTTATCGAATTGTCTTTACTGCAGACATCCAAAAGGCATTCCTTCAAATATCAGTTTCCTGTGAAGATCGGGATGCTATGCGATTTCTGTGGATTCACGACGATTCGAATTTATCGAATCCAAAAGTTCAGATCTACAGAATATGCCGTGTGATGTTCGGAGCTAAATCAAGTCCTTTTCTTCTCAGTGCCTGTATCAAACATCATTTGAGAAAATTCGAAAGTGAATATCCGAAAACTGTAGAACTTCTGAATAATTACATGTATGTTGATGACTTTATTTGTGGAACAAATACTGAAATGGAAGCTGTTGAAGTCTACCACAATGCCAATACCATCATGAAAAAGGCTTCAATGACTTTAACGAAATGGAATTCGAACTCTCCTGTTCTACGAAAAGAATATGAAACAGACAAACATAAGGATTCAACACCTTTGTGTGATTCATCATCAAAGGTTTTAGGACTGGAATGGGATACTCGCAAGGTTGTTTCCTCATTCAGTTCACAAGATATCATTGACTTTATTCAAGAAAACGAACAAACAAAACGTTGTGTTTTGAAAGCTGTGTCAAGGATTTTTGACCCCCTTGGATTTCTTGCTCCCTATGTGATTCAAGAGAAGGTGCTTTTCCAGGACTTGTGGCTTACTGGTATTGACTGGGATAAACCGATTCCACTAGAATTACAATCCAAATGGATTAAATGGCATGAACAATTGAAGGAGTTACCGAAAATCCAAATACCACGTTGGTATTTCTGCACTGATGTTGAAACATCTCACGAATGGGAATTGCACAGCTTCAATGATAGTTCACAGAGTGCTTATGGTTCTGTTGTGTATCTCAAGTTTTCCCATTTGGATGAGACAAAAACCGCATTTGTTATCTCCAAAAGCAGAGTAGCTCCACTTAAAAAATTGTCTTTACCGAGACTTGAACTCATGGCTGCACTATTAGGTGCCAGATTAATTGCGTCTATTCGAGAACATTTTGCCAACGCCAAAGTCTATATGTGGACAGATTCAAAAATTGTGCTTCATTGGATTAAAAATAATCCTCGCAGATGGAAGACTTTTGTGCAGAATCGTGTTGCAGAAATTCAAGAAAAAACACCTGAAGTATGGAATCACTGCCCTGGTTGTGAGAATCCTTCTGACAAAATCACCAGAGGTCTCAGTGTTAAAAATTTAGTGAACGATCAAGTTTGGTGGCATGGCCCACCGTGGCTAATTCAACAAGATACATCTTGTGTGTCATCTTACGACGACAGTGGTCCTGATCCGCTAAGCATCGCGAGCGAAGAACGTGTTATTACTCTTGCTGCAAGTGCAGAGAGTGTGGAACCAGTGCTCGACATACAAAAATTCAGTAATTTGCATAAATTATTGCGAGTTACTGCATATGTGCTTAGATTTGTGAAAAACTCAAAATCTAAAGAAAAAACTGTGTCAACAGAGGAACTTTCCAATGCTATGGATTATTGGATAAAATTGTCACAATTTCAGTGTTTTTCTAATGAAATTAATTGTATCAATTGTAATAAGTGTATAGAGAAGAGTTCTAAATTGTATGGTCTTAATCCTAAAATTGATGAAAAGGGTTTGTTAAGAGTTAAAAGTAGATTATTTAAATCTTCTTTAGATGTAGACGAAGTGAACCCTATTATATTACCTAATGATTATTTTTCTCGTCTTATTGTTTTAAATAGTCATGAAAGAGTTCTTCATAGTGGTGTTAATGAAACTTTGATTCAAACAAGAGCCAAATTCTGGATTTTAAGAGCTAGACGTTTCATAAAATCAATATTGTATGGTTGTAGATTTTGTAAAAAATTTATCGCTTATCCAGGTACGGAAATTTCAGCTCCCCTTCCTCCTGATCGTGTGGAAAAATCGCAACCCTTTGAGGTAAGTGGAATTGATTTCGCGGGACCATTAATTTTAAGAGATGGCTCTAAAGTGTATATTGCTTTATTTACTTGTGCTGTTACTCGAGGTATACATTTAGAATTAATAACTAGTTTAAGTGCAGAGTGCTTTATTCAGGCTTTTCGTAGATTTATCTCGCGTCGTGGTGTCTGTAAGATTATATATTCTGATAATGCAAAAACATTTAAAAGAGCTGATAAGGAATTGAAATATTTGTATAAATTGTGTAAAGATGAAAATGTCTCTAAATTTATTGTAAATAATGGTATTACTTGGAAGTTTATTGTTGAAGGTGCTCCCTGGTGGGGAGGATTTTGGGAAAGGTTAGTAAGATCTGTTAAAACTTGTTTAAAGCGTATTTTAGGTAAATCTTCATTGACTTATGAAGAATTGTATACTGTATTAGTTGAAATTGAGGCAGTCATTAATTCACGCCCAATTACTTATTTGTATAGCAATGTAAATGAACCAGATCCCCTGTCACCATCTCATTTCTTAACTGGCTCTAAGTTAACTGTTTTACCTTCACCAAATATTGTTCCTAAATCTTCAAAATGTGATCTGATTAAGAGATGGAAACATAGATTGTTATTATTAGACCATTTCTGGAAAAGGTTCTATAAAGAGTACCTTTTGGAATTAAGATCTACTATGTTTTCTAAAATACCTAAGAATTCTGGACAATTTAAAATCAATGATGTTGTTCTAATTAGAGAGGACAATGTTAAACGATGTAATTGGAAATTGGGTAAAATTAAAACTTTGTTTCCTGGAAGAGACGGTAAAATTAGATCTTGTGAAATCCAGGTTGCTAATGGTACTTTAAGAAGGCCAATTGAAAGGTTGTATAATTTAGAAGTTCAAGATTAAATTGTGATGCATCCAAGGATGCATCGGGGGGGAGTGTTAAATATCGATGTGTCATTTTGTGATCGCCACTAGATGGCGTTTCTGTAACGCTTGCTGTTTATGAACTTTGTGTGAAATCAGTGTGTGTTGTTTTGTCCGTGTCTAATAAACGTTATGTATTAGATCTCTTTCCATTTTATTTTGTAACAGAAAGTCTGACATTAAGGAAATCTTTTAATGCCAAAGCACGACAGCTTGATCCCAAACGACTAGCGATAGCTAAAGAAGAGTTTACATTTATGCTCAACAATGAAATAATTCGACCATCAAATTCGCAATGGTCAAGTCCTTTGCATCTAACCGCGAAAAAAGATGGGTCCTATCGGCCATGTGGGGATTACCGTCAGCTTAATGCTCAGACGATTCCCGATCGCTACCCAATACCTAGGTTAGAAGATTTCCATCAAATATTAAAAGAAACCAAGATATTTTCTAAAATAGATTTATTTAAAGCATATTTCCAAATACCCATTGCAGAAGATCACAAATGTAAAACAGCTATCATCACACCTTTCGGTTTATATGAATTTAACGTTATGAGTTTTGGCTTGAAAAATGCTCCTGCAACATTCCAACGATTTATCAATGAAGTTCTCAGAGGATTGGACTTTGTTTTTCCATATTTAGATGATATACTCATTGCATCCAAAAGCAATCAAGAGCATGAAATCCATCTTAATTTAGTTAGAAAGATTGAATACTTTTGGCTTAAGAATAAATATTTCAAAATCTGTATTCGCTGTTGAAGAAATCGAATTTTTGGGATATCTAATTACACCCCAAGTTTCTCGTCCTCTGCCAGATGAAGTTCAAGCTATTATGAATTACAAAAGACCCGAAAATATTCAAGACCTTAGAACATTTCTTGGAATTCTTAATTTTTATCGTCGTTATCTAAAAGACGCAGCAAAGAATCAAGCTTTGTTACATGAATACCTTAAAGGTTCTAAAAAGAAGGACAAAAGAAAGATCCAATGGTCTGATGAAGCTGAAAAACAGTTTGAAAAGTGCAAAAATGACCTCGCA